>JAYMSU010000465.1:0-13907 GCA_036897765.1 Erodium chrysanthum | reverse complement strand
ATTTATAACCTAAAAAACAACATAGAAATTAAGAGGTTAATGTAGTTTGACACTTTTATTCAAGTCATAATTTGTTATTTTTTGGATTGATAATAGAAAAGTCGATTGATAAGTAGGCAATTAAAACAAATTAATCAAACAACTATAAGATAACCTATACTTAAAATCAAAACACAATAATTTGGAACTTATTTGATCGTTTGTTACCCGATTATTATTAAATTTGGTGAAAATCGATAAATAGTTGTTTCTTTCTACTGGAATACCGACAGTGTCCCCTGCAATCAGAGACGCCATAATCAATCAGTGGCGCGCAAGAGAAGTGGAAGTGGCAGAGAAGCAAATTTGCTGAAAATCAAGCCCAATTCAGTATAACCATTATCGTATTCAAATCAAATCGTCGTCATTAGCGGAAAAGCGGACATTTTGGCTTTGGGGGAGAGAGCGGCACCGGAACACTCCGTCGGAGACACTCCTCCGGCCGACCGTCTTCTTCTCCAGCTCCGCTCCTCTCTCTTTCTGCTTCTGTCATCAGCAATCGTCTGCTGCTAGTGCACGGGAACTGGGGTTTATTGAATGTAAGCTTCGAATCCCTATTTTCTGTTGGTTTGGTTTTGTCTGGTTTGAGTTTGATTAGATCGCATTTTAGCTGGCAGCCCTAATTTTGGGGGAGTGTTACTGTGGCTTGCTGGGTTTTGAAGCTAGTTTGTTTGCTGCTGATTAGGGTTTTGCTTCCTTGAATGTGACCATTGGAGTTGCTGCTGTTGCATTAGTTAGGGTTTATTTTTATTCATGAGGAACAATCATTGGTGTTAAGACAGTAGTCTAGTCTTGTAGTTGTAGCTGGTTTATGTGATCTGATATGGGGTTTATTATATATATGATCCATCATTTGTAAAATAAAAGTTTAATTTTTACTTTGAGATTTGAATACTTAAAAGTGTGGGTCCATGTGTGAATGGTTCTTGGTTCAGGAAGGTGACATTATAGAACAATAGCTAAATGGCGTGTATGGAGAAAGATGACGGTAACGGGAGAGAGAAGGGTTCGGTTGAAGCTAACGGTTTCTTGAAAGAATCAGATGCTATGCCTGGTGGAACTGGTGAATCTCCTGTGCAGAAGAAGTGTGAAGGGAAGGATTCTCTTTCATATGCCGCTTTTCTTCGCTCCAGGAACAAGTTCATAGATGCTCTTGCTATATACGAGAGTGTATTGGAGAAAGATAGTGGGAATGTGGAAGCTCACATTGGAAAAGGGGTATGCTTGCAGATGCAGAAGTCGGGAAGGCTTGCAGCTGATAGTTTTGCAGAGGCGATCAAACTGGACCCACAAAATGCTTGTGCCTTGACACACTGTGGTATATTACTCAAGGATGAAGGTTGCCTTGTGGAGGCTGCCGAGGTATGTCATCAAGATGCTTAACTCTTTGTTAGTTTTGCAGAACATGTAAAATATATATGGAAACCATGGCCCACCACATGAATCAGTTAGCTAAACTCTGTTGGATCTTCTGTTCTGTTCATATTTGCCCTCTTCTGTTAAGTCATGTAATATAGTTTCGTTTCTTATTTCTATGTTATCTTATCCCTACCATTGTTAGTTCTTTTAACTGAATCATCGAGGATTTACTCACGGTTAATAATGTCCCTATGCTGCACTTCTGTAAACCATCTTAGGCAGTTTCCCCTCACCTTGAAGTGTCATAGTGATTTTATCATAGTTCTGCTTATGTTTTGTGCCTCTTTACTATGACATCACTTGCTGCTTTTATGTACATATGATTCTTAGTGTTGGTTTGCTGTAGTACTTATGCAACATCAAGTCTATAGGGTTATACTTTGACGTATTGCATTATCGTGCTACATTTGTTTTCTTAAAATTGATAGGAAGCTATATGCTAAACTATCATATCTATGTCGCTTTTTAATTTCAATTCAGATGTTTCAGTGTGCAATGAATCTACTTGATATAACCACCCTTTAGATATCTATAAATGGACGGGGATCAAGCTTTGGTTTTGTGCACTAGAATAATGTTAAAACACCTTTTCGTAAACTATATATAGGTGAGCGGAGGGGTTATAGTTAATCTAGTTGACGCAGATTTACCACAATTATCTTGGACTACATGTAGGCTCTCATCACCATGAAATCTCTGATGAGTTAACTAACCCACACCAGTCTGATTCTTTGATTTCACCACTCAATGGTGAGGCATAAGTCAAATTAAGTTCAATTTAGGTTTATAATTTCTTGATTACCACACATATTTGCCATCAAACCGATCCTCATCCCAAGATGTGTCCGTCCCTATTGCTCCCACATGGTCTAAGATTATGCATTGTCTATTGCCTTGTTTTCTTAGCATTTGAGGCACATCAGAAAAAAGACATACCTGAAAATGAACTTTTGTGCACACGTAAGTTTGTTTGGTAAAGTTATGTGGGTGCGACTGTTTCCTATTTCTAAAATGTTCATTTAAGTTCTTACAAAATAACTAAAAGAAGTTTTTTCTTATATATGTTAGTTCTATTCATCTTTGGTCCAATTTCTATTCGATGAACAATAGATTTACCAAGCTGTTAAATCAACTTCCAATGTTGGTCCCAAGTGTATTTGCTTAGCTTGAGTGCAATAAATGCCTCAGGGTTATTTATCTGGAGCACTAGTGAAGCCATATGCATAGGCTGCCCAGGGCCTTGACCTTGCTTTATTCAACTATCACCTAAAGATTTTCAACTTTGCTCATGTCTTGCATAAATGCAAAAGGAATTTTCTCCTGAACTGATATATATGTGTATATATATTCATCCAGTAATCTTCTGTACTTTGCATTTGTGAGTTTACTTGTTCGAAATCATTTGTGCTTAGAAGTTTCTTCCTTGTTGTGATAAATTTTGCTTGCTGCAGTCATATCATAAGGCTCTACAAGTAGACCCTTCATATAAACCAGCTGCAGAGTGCCTGGCGATTGTTCTAACAGATCTAGGCACTAGCTTAAAGCTTTCAGGCAACACTCAGGAAGGAATTCAGAAGTATTACGAAGCGCTCAAAATTGACCCACGTTATGCTGTAATTATAACATTCTTTTTCTTCTTCTCATTCTAGGCTGTAACTGTATTTGTTAATTGATTAAATATTATTTTTATCATTTTTACTTGCTGATATTTGCCATTTCATTTTTGTAGTTCATTCAGATCTACACTCTTACTTATAAGATTTTATGTGCAGCCTGCATACTATAACCTTGGCGTTGTTTATTCTGAATTGATGCAATATGACACGGCCCTTAGTTGTTATGAGAAGGCTGCCTTGGAAAGGCCCATGTATGCCGAAGCATATTGCAATATGGGTGTCATATTTAAGAACCGTGGTGATCTGGAGTCAGCCATTGCTTGTTATGAGAGGTCACCTATTCTTTGCCTTTTATCATGCCTTTCATTCGAACTAGTGTACTTAGGTTGATAGCCAAACATTTACCGGTTCAATATGTGGTTTGTTGTTGTGCTGTGTCAGGTGTCTAGCTGTGTCACCAAACTTCGAGATTGCAAAGAATAACATGGCAATCGCCCTGACAGATTTAGGAACAAAGGTGCTTTATCATTCAGTTTCAGAGTCTGAATTGCCGTGGTCTATTAATATTTGAAATTCCCCCTTACTCAGTTTCTCTTTTCCTTCGAACTTCATTTATTTGTTAGATAACCAACCTTGTCTACATACTACAATCATAGTGAGCAATGTGATTGGCTGGTAAAGTTCACCAGCGGACCACACTTGTAGGGATTTAAGTTGTATTGACTCATCGATAAAATATATATGATTAAATGCAAATCATTGAGTACAAGATGTGGCAAGTTATAGAATTCTTCTTCCTTTGGAACCTTAAGGTTCGTTTTTGTTTTGAATGAACTAGATCCTTATGTTGAGTAACTACAAATAAAAGAAAAAGATAGATCCACTCATTTAAATGAGTTGATTGTATGCTTTCCTCTTTGATCTTATGAAACTTTTTGATTGATCATTAGCATTGCATTACCGTCTCAATAAAAAAAAATAAGTACCTCTTTCGCCTGTTTCTTGTATTAGCCATTTGTATGCAGAACCTGTCCTCAGATAGTACCCATCATGTATATTTACCTCTTGGTTATGATATGAGCCTATTCTTTCACCCTTTGTCAACTATGCAGGATTACCATGGTTGATTTCTGATACACCGATATCTGTTTCCAGGTTAAATTGGAGGGGGACATTAATCAAGGTGTAGCATATTACAAGAAAGCCTTGTATTATAATTGGCATTACGCCGATGCTATGTACAATCTTGGGGTTGCGTATGGTGAAATGCTCAAGTTTGACATGGTAAGTGAATTTGGAAGAGAATGAATTCTCTCTTCACACTCGCATACAGAGAGGCAAGTGTGTGTGTATATACTGTCGTGCCTCTTCATCTTTCTGTTCTAATAGTGGCCCAATAAGAAACAAGATTGAGTGTGAAATAATGTTATATATTTTATATGCAGGCAATTGTGTTCTATGAACTTGCTTTCCACTTCAATCCTCAATGTGCAGAGGCGTGCAACAATTTAGGAGTAATTTACAAGGATCGAGACAACCTTGATAAAGCTGTAGAATGCTATCAGGTACATTTGATGTTTGTGAAAGATTTAATTTCTCTTTGGTAGTGCAATAGGGCATATCAATATTACCATTGTGGTTGTGTTCTCATAATCATTATTATTTTTATTATTACATTGCAGTTGGCTTTGTCTATCAAACCAAACTTCTCACAGTCATTGAACAACCTTGGTGTTGTTTACACTGTTCAGGTTTGCACCGAGTATATTGATGCTTGATCTCATTTCATGTTTTTTATTCTCTAATTCTCCTTTACTGCTGACAGGGAAAAATGGATGCCGCCGCAAGCATGATTGAGAAAGCTATAATGGCAAATCCCACATACGCAGAAGCATACAATAACTTAGGTTACTTTGTGCTCTTTTCTCTTTATAATTCTGAATCATCTGAAATTCTTTTGTGCTAGGCTGTTCGTTGGACAAATTTCTTTTCTAAGGGGTTGGGAAAGGGATGGTTAAATTATATAATGTTGTTTGATCTTGTCTTATATTATATAAAGTATTGTGATTGTGGCCTTTTTGAAGCTGTATCAGTTTTTGCATCCTAGTTAAAAAAATAATTTATAGCCATGCTTTTATTATGACTGCCTATGAACTAACAAGCTCGAGATTTCAATGGTCTTATCTTATTCATTCTATGTTATTATCTGCTCCTGGTACAATTGATGCTTGAATTTGGTTCCTTAGAAGGGATTTTAATTATGTCAAATCTTTTTGTGATTTTTTTTAACATTGGGCTACATGCAAGTGCATAGGCTTCCTATATTGAAAGGTTGAATTTGGTTCGCGAGAAGGGGCTTTAAATATGTCAAATCTTTTTGTAAAATTGTTTAACTTTGGGCTACATGTAAGGGCTTAGGCTTCCCATATTGAAAGATCAACCTTTTAGTTGAATTTGGGCTATAGATATAGCTTATATTTTACTCCATTTAGTCATGCAGGACTTTTTTACTTCTCAAATTTTTCATTGAAAGAACAGTGAGTAGAGTTGTATTAAGTATATGGAGTGACACGATGTAATGGTTTCCCCAATGGGGTTTCCTGGCAACTTCTAGTAGTTCAGATTTACTATACTTGTATTGTTCTTTTTGTGATTGGGGTGCCAGATCTTTTCTGCCAATTTTCTTTTTGGCCCCTGCTCTCAGTTTTAAGCTTATTTGCTAATGTTATTGTCTATAATTTTCCATGTGTAGGGGTACTTTATAGAGATGCTGGCAATATAACTATGTCCGTTGAAGCTTACGAGCAATGCCTTAAGATAGATCCAGACTCTCGCAATGCGGGCCAGGTATTGTTTCTCCTCCGGATTGTGATACTGCGAGCAGCTCCAGCATTTCTTTTATTTCATTCAATAATTTGAAAATGAATGATGTGATTTTCCAGTGTGATCCTGTTAAGTAATTAATTACTATGTGTTTGTGAAACTTGGAAAGTAGTTTGGCTAATATAATCAAACACAGTAGGGTTCACCTTTCATCTGAAATGCATTCCATGGAATCATATTGATATGGAACTATTTTGGGAACCTCGTTTGCGATATTAAATGTTTACTTTGCTGGCGGTGTTTGTCTCTGGCAAAATGTTTTAACTTATCAGAACAATTTTTGTGGTATGGAGTTCATACTTTCGTAAAAGAAAGCTATCCGATATATAGGGCTATATGGAACCCTTATTAATTTTTTTTTGCTTGATGATGATCCTCTGCTTGAGAATCGTAATATCTTATTCATATGTGGTTGGCAATTGTTTTTCAGAATCGGTTGCTTGCAATGAACTACATCAACGAAGGGCAAGACGAAAAGCTTTTTGAGGCTCACAGGTTTTACTTAATTTATACCGACTTGATGCACTTCTCCCTGGTGTTGTCATCCATTTAAATTTGTTATATACGAGATGTAAATATATGGGGTTTGGGTGAGTTTTAGTGTGTAGTTTGGAATAAAGCCTTCATGCGTTGACTCCACTTGTCTGCATACTAAGTTAAGATCAATATTCTCGTTGCAGTCCTTTCTTCAGTCTACTAGTTGGATTTTCTGTTTTATATTGGAGAGATATGGCAGTATATAACTAGGAAATGAACTCTATATCTCCACCATCAATCTCATGTAACACATGATGTACCTTCTTTAGGAGTGGCCCTATCCAGTAATCTCCGTGAACATTTTTTGTCATATTATTTGAATCTAAAATGGTGAAAGTTGTAGTTCTAGCTCTTTAGCCTTTACCTCAACAACATTTTCGGCTTTTGGATGTTCATAACTATCGATTAGGCGTATATTTTGAATTTAATTACTAGGATGTGGAAACCCAGATGTGAAGCAAAGCCCCTCCTGAAGTGGGGTACTTTCAAGTGAATGTTGTCTAAGTGTTGCTGAATTGAATGCATCTTAGACATATTCTATTGATGTGGAGTTAACATATATTCCTGCATAGTACTCGTCTATTTGATTCCTAAACAAAATCAAACAAAAGAGGTGCTCCCAGTTAGATAGCTATATTGTGTATATTTTTACAAAATAAGCGCAAAATGACTCTAAATACTCTTCATTAAACATAGCACAGCAAGTATATGTTTTTGTTCTTTGCTATTTACTATAGTTTCAAGTTGTATGTAGAGGTAGCATCTTTATAATCATGGGTCTGATTGATAACCATAGGTCTAATGGGATTTCACTGACTTGATATTTGTTTGCAACCAGGGACTGGGGTGTGCGGTTTATGAGGTTGCATCTGCAGTACACTTCTTGGGACAACCCGAAAGATCCTGAAAGGACCATTGTCATTGGATATGTGTCTCCTGACTATTTTACTCATTCAGTGTCATATTTCATTGAAGCCCCTCTTGTCTATCATAACTATGCAAAGTACAAGGTGGTTGTTTATTCAGCAGTTGTGAAGGTATTAATCACCTCATGCTACTTATCTGCAACTTTCTTATCACTTGTTCACACTTCTTTTAGTTCAGGAATTCCATAACACCACTGAAACTATGGTTCTATATAAAATAGTTGTTATACAGTAAATGCTTATCCCAAATACTCTCTGTAACTTAATATATCTTTTAGCATGTCTACTAAATGGGTGGCATATTGGATGAGTATGAGTCTAATTTAAACATTTGTTGTACGCTTAAGTT
This sequence comes from Erodium chrysanthum, assembly GCA_036897765.1. Taxonomy (NCBI): domain Eukaryota; kingdom Viridiplantae; phylum Streptophyta; class Magnoliopsida; order Geraniales; family Geraniaceae; genus Erodium; species Erodium chrysanthum. Next base: position 6,138 of record JAYMSU010000465.1, on the reverse strand, counting down.
AAATGTCAACTTTCATGTCTAGTAGACATTTTTTCCCCTTAAAGTACAAGTTGCATTGAATTTGTATATTAGATACATTACTAAAATTTAAATGATTTCGAAATAATTGCTATCAAACGTGTTTTCAGACCATATGAAGTCTAATGAAATTAATGAGTTGTGGTCTTTTATGGGTCTGTAATGTTGACTATCTGTGGCAAGAAAGGATGAGGTAGAGATATGTTTTATTGGACAGTGGGGTTTATGGTTTAAAAGTTTCAAGACCACGACTTATCTCTCCTCCCTCAATATGTCTTTTTAGCCGGCTACACTTGCACCTTCATCACTATGTTAACTAACTAGCAAATAAAATTTGAAGGTCGTGAGAAAAAAAAACTGTTAGTTGGTATACAAATAGTTTCTTTGGTGCACCAAACCTGCAAATCTTAAACTGCTTCACCATTAAGTTAGCTGATATTTTTTTTTTTGCAGGCAGATGCCAAAACCTATCGGTTCAAGGAGAGAGTCATAAAAAAAGGTGGGGAATGGAGAGATATTTATGGGATTGATGAAAAGAAGGTTGCAAGCATGGTTAGAGAAGATAAAATTGATATCTTGGTTGAACTTACTGGTCATACAGCTAACAATAAGTTGGGAACAATGGCCTGCCGACCAGCACCTATTCAGGTATATTGATCGTTATTGTTATTGTCTCATTCTATTAAAAAAAATCTCGTTCCTTATTCTATTACTGTTAATGGCGTGTAATCATTCTAGCTTACACTATATTTCAGTATGTTGGGATATCGAACCAACCTGTTATGTAAATACTAAAATGTACCTTTCATTCTCTACAGAAGAAACCTTAGGTTTGATTACCATCCACAATGCCTAGAGCAGTCTCTCATTTGTGCAATCTTGTTAGCTTGAGCATATTTTACCAAAAGCACTCTGAAATCATTTCTTCAGTAATTGTTTAAATTTTTCTACATTGTGTTTGTGTACCACATGATTACATTCTATTATCTTGGTATGTCATTTCCTCATTTCCTTGGTTGAAGGAGATATCCCAAACGACTCCCCTTCCCCCTTTCTTGACCCCTATCTTAAGATTACTTATAAGTAGCACGATCTTCTATTTCATGCTTGTAACATTTGATACTTGTAGAGTTCTCAGATTATATATTCAGTCTGAAACATATAATACAACCTGGTTACTTACTTCCATGATTCTGTATGACCTGTTTTCCTATAGGTGACTTGGATTGGCTACCCCAATACAACCGGTTTGCCTTGCATTGATTATAGAATCACTGATTCGTTTGCAGATCCTCCTGATACAAAGCAGAAGTAGGTGTTCCTATCTCTCTCTGTTTCCTCTCTCTTTTGCTATGAAGTATTTTCAAGTCCAATGGTTGTGCTAGACTAGATAGTATCATAATAGTAGTAATTGCACCATTCAATTCCAGTATTTGATTTTATTTTCAACTGGGCAGGCATGTTGAAGAGTTAGTTCGATTGCCAGAATGCTTCCTCTGTTATACTCCATCCCCAGAGGCTGGTCTTGTTGCCCCAACTCCTGCCCTTTCCAATGGTTTTGTTACATTTGGTAGCTTTAACAATCTAGCAAAGGTATCATATGATTTCTAGATGATATATATGCTACTGACATTGAATCAGGACTGTTCTGTTCTGATTATTTCTTATTTATTTGTTCTTTATCAGATAACACCAAAGGTATTACAAGTTTGGGCAAGGATACTATGTGCAGTTCCAAACTCCAGACTTGTAGTAAAATGCAAGCCTTTTGGTTGTGAGGGCATAAGGAAAAAATTCCTTTCAACACTGGAACAGCAGGGGGTGGAATCACTACGTGTTGATCTTTTGCCTCTCATTCTTCTTAACCATGATCATATGCAATCATACGCTCTTATGGACATCAGGTACAGCATATGCCTTTTAGTCTCTTCCTATGTCATCTCATTGAGGAATGAGGATGCTTACCATGTCTTCTTTTTGTAGCTTGGATACATTCCCATATGCTGGAACAACCACAACATGTGAATCCTTGTACATGGGAGTTCCGTGTGTAACCATGGCTGGTTCAGTGCATGCTCATAATGTTGGAGTCAGTCTCCTCAGCAAAGTTGGTGAGAAACTGCAACTTTCTGTCATCCCCGTTCTTCTCTATGTTGAATGTGGTCGATATACAGTAGGGTAAACTAAAATTTACATAAAATTACCAACTGAGAGAATTAGAGTTCGAACCCTGGTGTAGGCAGTCTTATGGATAAGAACCCTAAGTTTGGTGCTCTTTGCTTCTACATAAGCAAGTGAGCCCAAATCTTGGTAAAAAAAATTATTCATAAATGTTTTACATAAAATTTCAATTTTTATCATACCATGCATGAAACGAGGTTGCCCCTTAACGCATGTGGTTTCTCAGCAAGTACATCTTGTTGAATATTACACCATGTTCATATGTGACATTCTTGTCAGTCACCTGTTTGAGTACACATTCCAACACGGTCGGTTTGTCCTGTTGTATTGGTTTGGTATCTTTGTTACTTTCTCTAGTCACATATAGTTTAATAGGTGATTACAGTTCACTACCATGTAGTTTACACCATTATCAGTTCACTACCATGTACTTTAAATCATATCAATTCACCCCGATGAACTTTGCTTTTGTTTGAGTTCGCACCCTAATGTGAGATTTAATGACGAAAATGGCCCTTACATATAAAAAGACATAAATAATTATTTTCTTTATAATGACAAAGACCATAGTTCCTTTAATTTAAAGTTTCCATCTCCTTTTTATAATTTTTCATATTTTTTATATAAGGGCATTTTCGTCAGTTTACCTCAAACTGGGTAAAGTGAAACAAAACAAAGTTCTTCAGTTTTGTTTTGCCTGATAAGCCATTTTTGTACCAATATTTGGATTCACTTATGTAGAAACAACGAGCACCAATCTTATGGTTCTTACCCACAAGAATGTTTACCCCAGGTTCGAACTTTGGTCCTCCATTGTGTTGGAGGGAACCCTTAACCACTGGGCCAACTAATATTGGTAACAAAGTTCTTAAGGTTGAATTGAAACAATCTAAAGTATAGGTAGTGGATTGATAATAGTGTAAAGTACGGGGTAGTAAAGTGTAATTACCCCTATTTTGATTTATTCTCTTCTCATGCTAAGTTGATGATTTGTGAACAGGGTTAGGACACCTAGTTGCCAGAAATGAGGATCAATATGTTGAGCTTGCATTGCAGTTGGCCTCTGACGTTACAGCCCTTGCAAAGCTGAGGATGAGTCTTCGGGATCAGATGTCTCGGTCTCCTGTCTGTGATGGATCAAACTTCATACTCGGTTTGGAGTCATCATATCGCACCATGTGGCGTAGGTACTGTAAAGGCGACGTGCCATCTTCAAGACACGTGGAGTTGCTACAGCAGCAGGGGTCTGAAACTGAAGTTCCTGAGCCAACAAGAAATACAGACCCTCCTGTGAAGATCAATGGTCTCAATCCCTCCACTAGTGGAGCAAATGGAGTTGAGTTAAACTGAAACGAAGTCCAGGAAGCAAATGGAATGAAGTTATGTCCATTGAATTGAAGCTAATGATGATTTGGATGTTTGCTTGGAATTGCTTTGCCTGAGGGTCACACTTTTGGGAAAAGAATGGTCTGGTGAGTCTGTAATTTGATATAGTTGTGAGAGAAATAGAGAGCATAATTGGTAAAATAGGGGTTGTATTGCATCTTTTTCTGTAAATTGTAGGTTCCTGATTTGTTTGAGAATGTTAAAATCTGTCCAGTTCTTTTACCGTTCCATTATCTTGTTTTCTGAAAAGGACAAAGATTATACCCGAACCTTGGAGCAAATCGAATAACTTCTCATTTATACGGTAGTTCTGAAAGTACGCAAAAGTTGAATACCAGGAGTTTTAGGTCGCTCTTGGCACGAGTACCCAGTGTGGAAGCCTCTTGAGCCACTTGAATCTATGTTAATTGCACCGTGGAAGGATTCGTGGTAAACCTTGTTGATTTTGCGCTCATGGACGAAACTGGTGATGTCGGAGGAGACAATGTTGTGTATCCCTAACGTCAGATGAGTGTCATGCCAGAGAAAACAAGTAGAGGTCACACCTGAACACGACGGTTTTCAATTTTGGGAGTGGAACGTGATTCATCTGGTTTTGGGTTTGGTTCCTCAGGCTTTGTTACCATCGAAGCAGTCGAAGAAAACAAACGGACTGGCACCGAAGGAATGTCACGAGGTCAGAGACAGGTAGAGTTCACAGGATCGAAGGTCACTGAGTCAGTTCGATCCATGAAGAATTTGAAGGGTCCTCCCCAAATTCATATAGGCCCTACTAAAATGGTCACATAAACACCCCAACAAGTCGGAAGAGTTTAAATTCCCTTTTTTTGTAAGTGAGAATGGTTTAATACAAAAAGTGTTTAATTCGAGTTGGTAAATATTTTGGTCTACTTATAAAAACCAAATGTAGGAGCCCCAAAAGTGTTGCATAACAAGGTTACAGGTCCTCACAAGTTCACATTGTTTTACATTCTGAAGGATTTCACCCAACCAATTTTGGAATTCACCATAAGCTCTCACAACAACTTCATCAATCCTTCACAGCAGTCCGCAGAATCTTGACGTCATGGATGGGTCTGTAGAAGTAATTTAAGCTTGTAAGTCCAAAATTGCATACAGAAACTACATGTTGATTAAGCAAATCGAATGCAGACATAAAGATCCTTGCAATTGCATAATCAATAGTCTAAGGATGATTTGGCACAATAATGGGGACATGCAATGGCCAAGATATTATGAATGTATATCAATGGACAATGCATGCTCAAGAGTATTTAGAGGCATACCTATCGTTATTATCGGTTTGGACACTACCGAGCCTCTTGATTATTTCCATTCCCTTACACACTCTTCCAAATATTGTGTGCTTGCCTGAAAACAAAAGCATTATTCATGTGTATTCATACAAAAAAAACAGCAAAGTCTTTTCATACGAGGGTGATGATGATCAGAGCATGGGTGCATCACATGAATGATAACAATAAACTGAAATATAACCAGATAAATCATGTTTAAAAAAAATGTATATTCTTAGAAAAATCCCAAACAAAATGTGGGTAACCATTTCTATCTTGGAGAGCTTCACTACTAGAAGTTAGAGAGTGACATGTCTTGAAGGCATCAAATTACCTTGGGGAGAAATTACCCCAAAACACACACCAAAAAGTAAACATTGTGAAGAAGAGAGTGACAATAACTGACAGGAGTAATCATTTGTTTGCAAAAGACCCCAATTTTTACATCTGAGACGTGCTTAGAGCTTTGGCATGTATAGAGAATTGCTTTAAACTACAGTTCATACACATTTTATGAGCAACTAAAAATTTGGTGTTTAGTTGTATCCTTATATACAACCTAGTTCAAGTAGGACTCAGTCAGTAAGACACTATGAGTGAATATATGGGTTGCTACATGTAATGGAAATAGTGAGAAGGTGTTCAGGAAATTGAGTGCAAGATATGTCTAGGATGAGTTATTTTCAACATCACCACCTGATTTTCCAGACGAGATGTTCTATCAATTACTAAGGGGGCTTGGAAATTGGTAACTGAAAGATAGTAGGGGTTTGAATTACTGATGATCTTACAATCCTAATATTATGTTTCTACAATGCATAACCTACAATACTGATATTCTTCAAAATGTTTCGAGGGAGGGATCACTATATCAAAATGTTTCAAACTAAGCACGATAACCCATTTGAGCAAGATTGAAAGAGAGAGAAACAAACTTACCATCCAGAGAAGGAGTTGGTGCCAGGGTGATGAAGAACTGACTTCCATTTGTATTCGGACCAGCATTAGCCATGGATAGTATACCGGCTCCAGTATGCTTCAACTCCGGTTTTACCTCATCCTCAAACTTGGATCTGAGTTCAATCATTGGAGAAGTTAATTAGTTACATCCCCCATAAACACCTGATTAGAATATAAACAATCCTACCACCTCAAGTTGGCCTCGTGGTTAAGAGCTCCCTCCAACATAATGGAGGACCAGAGTTTGATCCCTAGTGTGAGCAGTATTATGAGTAAGAACCATAAGTTTGGTGCTTCT
>JAYMSU010000464.1:0-13915 GCA_036897765.1 Erodium chrysanthum | reverse complement strand
CAAAATGAACAGTAATTTAACCCTCATTTTTAACCCATATCAGTGATGACGGTCCTTTTTTGCAAATGTCAATTTAAAGACGGTCCTTTTTTGTAATTTAACCCTCATTTCAGTGATGACGGTCCTTTTTTGCAAATTAAAAAAACAATGACGATCCTTTTTTACAAATTAAAAAGATGACGGTCCTTTTTTACAAATTAAAAAAACAGACGGTCCTTTTTTATAATTAACCCTTTATGATATTATTTTGCACACATGTTTTTCTTTTATGTTTGAAAAAAATACATTTTTCTTTTATATTTGTTTGACGAAAATACTCTTTTCTTTTATATTTGTTTGAAAAAAAACATCAAGATATGTTGTTTTAGAGTTTGTTCGGATCTATTCAGATTATCAAAAAAAACTCGCATTCATTACTAGAAAAAATAACTTTCTAATAAACAAAATGATATTATTTTAGAAATTTCAAAGTTAAAAAAAAAAAAGAGGAACATTTCATTTTTTTTAAAGCAAAATAATATGTTTGGATAAAGATGTGTGAGTGAGAATTTTTATAATTAGGATCGTGAATTTTTTTCTATCAAATAAAATAAAATATTCATGGTGATTATCATTATGCTTTTCTTCGACCAATGATCAAATCCCACTTTATAAAAGCAAATAATGTCAAAAAGTTTATTTGTAATTGAGTTAATTTCCTTATTTTGTTTAATAACAAAAATAAACATGTTTTTCCAGATCAGGTAGTGACGCCTCTTTGTTTTATCTGTAAATCGAGAAAAAAAAGCTCTTTCCTTTCTCCTCTACCTATGGAAATGGAACTATATCATACATTTTTATTTCACAAAATCAAACCCAAAAATGAATAAAACATATAAATTTCCCTCCTCGGATCATCTTCACAGAAAAAGCTCCACCTGTTTCTCTGCAAATCGACCCTTGTCTCTATCTCTATCTAAAACATTTGAAATGATCTACATTTTTTCAATTCATTTCTAGGCTTCACTTTCGATCTCCACATGCTTTCCCTCTCTAACATGGACGGTCACTCCGGAGATTGCTCCGATTACACTCAGCTGCCCGATTCAGACAGCGACCAGCGAGTATATTTTGTCCCCTACAGGTCCGTTCTCTCTCCTGATTCACTCTCATTCACTTCCGTTCCTTTTCGACACTCGAAATCTGAATCTAAGTTTATGAATCGAACTCCAATCGGGTCGCTCTCATGTGCCCTTAAACCCGTTTCATTGTTCAGAATCCGTTGCAAATGTTGATTGAAACGTGAACAGGAGCTTGGGGTTGAATAGGAAGCTCTGTGATTCCGAGATTTTATTTTCCCAGCTGCCAAACAGAGCATTTCATACTTTTTGTTGTTCATTTCTTATTAATTGAACTTTTGCTGATTTGGGTCTGCTTGCATTGAGGGTTATCTGTTGAATTTGTCAGAAGAGTTTGCTTTCGATTGATATGTGAATTGTTTTTTTTGTTCCTCTAGGTGGTGGAACGAAGCTAAGGATTCCTTATTGGTTGAATCAGATGTTAAGAAAGGGATTTTATACACAGCTTCATCGGTGTCCTCCTATGGGAGTCCCATGAAAATTATCAACAACATATTCAGTTCGGATCTTTTGTTCAATCTAAGGAGAGAGGAGGGCTCTGAGCAAACCACTGAAAATGTTGAAGTGGTTGTCTCAGGGCGGGATTATGCCTTGGTTTCAGGAGAAATGTGGTTGCAAGCACTCAAGTGGTGAGTGACATTATAGCTTTTGGCAAAACCTTAACGCGGGATTCTAAATTCAATTGGAACCTTAAAAAATTCGGATGTTCTGTCTATGATATGAGGTTTTGATATAAAAGTTTGCTATAGATACTTAGTGTCTGATGCCTGCCACTTGAATTTTAGATGCCATTTATCTTGTAGGCCATGTATAGGAAATTTTGTGCTCCTATTACCTATTATGTTGTTACCCTTCGTATTTATAGAACTAGTGGGATATGTTCCCAAATGGTTCAAAATGAAGCAATTACAATTTGTGTTATGGTGATTGCTTTATTCCATGACCAAGGTATCCTTTCTGGGTCATGAATTGAAATTTAATTTAGAATCATATTACTGTCTAAGAGTTGCATGCTTGCTGAAGTGCAGAATGAATTGGGGTTTCATACAAGTTTTTTGTGTGAAAATTAGACTCTCTTAATGCCTGTTGAAGTTGTGGCTACCAACACACAAGTTCACTAATCTTTAAAGTTTAAATACATCTTTACTCCCATACTTCTTCTGCAGAAGAATGTAATTATTAAGTAGTTCTAATGCAAGTGGTGATTATTTTTACCCCATTTATTCTTGATAGGAAACAAGCTCATTTAACGGTAATAGGGTCAATACTTTTAACCCTTGGGTACCCTGTTAGCTATTTGAACTGATTCATGAGTAACTGGTATTGTTATGCTGTTATCATAGGCATAGTGATGCTAAGGTTGCAACAAAAGATGGTAAGAGCTTTTCTGCTGCAGAAGATGATATGGGAGATGTCTATCCTTTACAACTCAGGCTTTCTGTTCTACTGGAAACAAACTCACTAGGAGTTAAAATAAGCAAAAAGGTCAGTTCATTTAACCAAGCCATCTTTCAAATTCTTGTTTCATACGTTTGATGCAAGAAATATCATGTTTTTTTTTTCTGTATTCAACTACCTGGTCTGAAATCACAGTTTTTGCTTTGGGATTTTTTTTGCTATACTGCTTTCATTATCTCTGGAAATTTGATTTGCCTTCAATGCCTTGCTGAGTTTAATTTTTGTTAAGATTGTCTGCTGTGGATATCAATAAAAGATTTGGTAACATTACTTCATACTCAAATTTTTTAATGAATAAGATCACTATAAAGCATAAATTGCCATGGAATGTCAGCTTTGCATTGGCTTAAAGGAGGGAATTGTCTTAAAGTCATGGTTTACAAATCCTTGGTACAATTGCTAGGTGTGTGAGTTTATTTTCTGGCTTGTTTTTAGTTAATTGTAATTTCGTGCTTGTTGAGAAGATGTTTGTGCTAATTTCCATGCATTTTTTTTCCTCATTTTGTTCTGTGCTATAATCACTATTTCCTTCTTTTAGGATAACACGGTTGAGTTATTCAGAAGAGCCTGCAAGATCTTCAGCGTTGAGTCTGAGCTGGTAAGGATAAATTTTATTTTGCAATAACATTCCTTTGAGTTGAACTTAATGAATTTTTAACTTCTGTGATTGCACAGCTACGCATCTGGGACTTTTCGGGGCAGACAACCTTATTTTTTGTAAATGAAAAAAGTAAGTTCCTGAAAGATTCTCCACGTCAATCAGATCAGGAGGTAAGTGATGCCTAATCAATTATATTTTGTTCATCAATAAAATTATGCGAGTTAAGTTTCTTTCATGATGCCCCTCGTTGATGATTGTTACACTTTCTACTTACCCTTTGGGCAGTAAGAGCATATCACTTTTTGCACTGAATATTATCTCAGGTTACCCTTGTTATGGATCTTCCTTACAACCAAATCCGTGGCAGGATTTGCCTTTTTGTCAGTCCATCCAGATTTTTTTTGTATTGATGATGGCTAGTGGTTTATATCATCTCCAAGGCTCAGATATTTTTTTTACCGGATCTATTAATTGGCATTTTCCTTTTAAAGAAATACAATAGTGAGTAATATCTGGTTACAATGTCTTACATGATAAGAATATGCCTAAGCTGGTTTTCATTATTGCTTTGTTTAGTTTTATGTTGGCCTAGAAGAGAAGCTTGCAATCATTTGGTTACTCAACAACGCGGTTATGTGTCATGATTGAATGCAAAATTTTGTTTGTAACACTAAAAAGATGCCAGCTGCTAGGCTGATCCTATATTTTATGGGTACTAAATATCGAATATAAATGGAAACTTTGATTACCATGTTTTTGTTTTTGTTGTGTCAATAGATACTTGGGAACTGGAGTTTTTATGGTTATTGTTTGCTTTCATGTAGATTTTCTTGGAGTTGCAAGTATATGGCTTGTCTGATCCCGTTAAATGCCGCGAAGCAAAGAAAGATGAGATGGCATCACCACATTCTAAGGTGGCAAATTCCTCATGTGGCACTTCAGTTATGATGAATGGTGGCACTGGAAATATGAACTCTAATTTTATCCGTATCAATTCTTCAGCCTCTGGTGAAGCTGGTTCTTTGGGATTGACAGGATTACAAAATCTTGGAAATACTTGTTTTATGAACAGTGCCATCCAGTGCCTAGCACACACACCCAAACTTGTTGACTTTTTCCTTGGAGATTATGGCAAAGAAATAAATCATGAGAACCCATTGGGAATGGATGTACGTTATCATTCATTTTATTTGAATACATTTAATAATTATGATAATTTGCTTTCATTTCTTGGTTGAATGTGCTTTGTGACAATATGCATCTTTTTTTCAGGGTGAAATTGCTTTAGCATTTGGAGACTTGTTGAGGAAGTTATGGGCTCCCGGTGCATCTCCTGTGCCACCGAGAATATTCAAGTCAAAGCTAGCTCGTTTTGCTCCTCAATTTAGCGGCTTTAATCAACATGATTCTCAAGTGAGTTTTCGGCTTTTACACACTTGAAAGTATAGTCATTTCCCTTTTCATATGTAGTATCGGCTCAATGAAAATTTTGCTGCAGGAACTTCTGGCATTTTTGCTGGATGGCCTTCATGAAGACCTGAATCGAGTAAAATGCAAGCCTTACGCTGAAGTGAAGGATGAAGATGGTCGACGAGATGAAGATGTGGCTGATGAATATTGGCAGAACCATCTAGCCCGCAATGACTCCATCATTGTTGATGTGTGCCAAGTGAGTATATTTCTTATAGGTTTGCTCTTCTCCCATTTTTAGTCTGCTGAATTGCCATTTCTGTGCAAAGTGTATATTGAATGTTTTCCATGTCATGCAATTATGAGGACAGATCATTGACTGTGGATCGAGCTTCATTACTAAATTTTGTAGTCTAAGATTCTGGATGCAAATATAGAAATACTCATAAAAGTTGGTTTTGAAGTGTTTAGCTGATGAACAAGGTTTAAAAACTTCCACACTACATGACATCGTCAAAATTTTTGCAGAGTGTTTGCTTGCAAATCTATGGTATCCATGCAGATTGGAGTCATGCCGTGACTGTGGGATTAGGCATGTAGAGATTCAGAACATGATTTCATTTTGATGTGTCAACAACTAATGGAATGAAGTGAAATTGTGCATAATGGAACTGTGGAGGACCCTAGTAGTATCAAGAGGTCACTGAAACCATGTTAAACTTACTCCAACCCAAACACTTAAGCTGTTAGGTGGAGGGCGTGCCTAGTACATGTACATCAGAAGGTCACTTAATCCACATTCTTTTGATGTGGGACTACTTCAACATTTAGTAATTGAATTAATTATATTGGTATGCATCTATGTATGCTGTGGACTTAAATGTTCCTCCCTAGCCCCCAGTGGGCTTCCCTTTATTCATCTATACAGGCGTTCAACTTTAAAATATTAGGCAAAGTGGTTAAATTTGAGATCTCATGTTGGGATTCTTTGACCATTCAATTTTTTGAACAGGAAATGCGTTATGGATGGATTTCATCATACCTTGAACAGTTCTTGTTCTAATCCGTTCATGTCTTATATTATGACTAATTGACTATTTTAGAGTTTAGAATTTTCCTTATTTGGAATTTAAGTTATCTTTTTTCATATACTTTTACGAATTGTCAGTCATTGTGGCCAAATGAATAATCCATATTTTTCCTTTTGTTTCAGGGTCAATATAAATCAACATTAGTTTGTCCAGTTTGCAGAAAGGTTTCTGTTACATTTGATCCATTCATGTATGTATCGCTACCCCTACCTTCAACAGCAATGCGAACAATGACTTTGACAGTTGTGAGTACTGATGGCAGTAGTAAGCCATCAGCATGTACTGTGACTGTACCAAAGAATGGAAAATGTGAAGATCTTGTCAGAGCTCTAAGCGTTGCATGTGCTTTAGAGGTCAATGAGACCCTATTGGTGGCTGAGGTATACTTTCTACATTAATTTTTCGGTTTGTGTGGACTGTTGTTAGATCTGTTCATACTTATACATGAATGTTTACATTTCTCTGTTTCATTGTTGATACTATGGAGCTCCATGCAGATATACAGCAGCCAGGTTATTCGTTTTTTGGAGGAGCCAAGTGATTTAATATCCTTAATTAGAGATGACGACAGGCTGGTTGCTTATCGGTTGATGAAAGATGCTGACAGATCCCCTTTGGTTGTGTTCATGCACCAGCAGACGGGAGAGTAAGCTCAATTTTATCCCTTAGTTTGATCACACTCTCAAAATTCTCATTTTTTTTACTATTTTGATTGATAAGATTGAGGTAGAAAAAGATGGTCTCTCGGATTTTTTTGAATAACTGATGACTCTTGCGCTAGAATCAAAAGACGATTGTTTGGGTATGTTTAACCGTAAAAAATACATTAAGTTGACACATTTGACAGAATGAGGATTCTTATCTATACTTGCATGTTTAAGCTTTTTATTTTATTTTATAAAAAGAGCTTTTAAATTAAATGAGTTGCACAAACCTGGGGATAAGTCTCCCCTATTCCCAGAACTTCCCCCAAGGAGGTGACCCAATAGAAACTGAACTAGACATCTTATGAGGAAGTGCTCATCTTGACCAACCAAGCCAGCCCTAGTGGGCATATGCACATGTTAAAGCTCAAACTGATAGGTGGAGGCCCCAAGATGGCTTATCAAGTGGCAAACGGATCCACATCTTTTCGATGTGGGACCTTGAAGAAGGTTATAGTCTTGACTTTGATAAGAATGTAACCCCTGTTTATTTACGAAATAAGCTATGCTTTAAACTTCAGACATTGAAAATTGAAATGGTCTTCTTAGCTCTCTAGTATGAAAGGTTTAAGTTACCATGTTATCTGAATTGATGATTTCATCTTCTGATGTCTGGACAACAATACCTCCCCTTTTTAGGTAGATAATTGGTATACTGGATGGGAAGTGAAGGTGGTCCTCAAGTTGGTTACTTTACTAAAAAAATAAGAGAAGTTAGACTTACCATGGAACTAGATGGGTGTATGATTCTTCCATTTGAGTCACCTTCTTATTAAAGGTTTTGTGATCATTCCACTAATTACCTGTTAACTATTAGGATGTTTATCTTGCTTTATTTGGTTCCTCCATTTGAATTTTGACTCTTATTAATTTTGATTTCAGGGAAGTTAGTCAGGGATGGAAACCATTTGGAATCCCTCTAGTAACAAAGCTTCGTGATGGTGCTAATGGATCGGATATTCACAATCTATATCTAAAATTACTTAATCCATTACTAATACATAGTGAGGATGTCTCAAACCCTTCTGATGACTCCAAGAGCACTGCAAACGAAGTTACAGCAATGGAAGAGGATACAAGTCATGATGATATGAGTGGGTCTGTCGATCCCTCCAATGTAAAAGTCAAAGAATCACACTTGGATGAGGAAATACAGTTGTATTTGACAGACGAGAAGGAAGGAGTTAATAACTCCAAGATTGTAATGAATGAACCGATTACATCAACAGGAGTTTCCAGGTTGAATGTTCTTGCATGTTGGCCAGAAAAACTGATTCAAAAATACGATACACGCCTTCTCAACTCATTGCCAGAAATTTTCAAGTCTGGCTTTTTTGCAAAGAGACCTCAAGAATCTGTTTCATTGTACAAGTGTCTTGAAGCATTCTTGACAGAGGAGCCTCTTGGACCAGAAGACATGTGGTCAGTGCTCACATCTTGATCCTTTGCATTTTAGGTTTACAGATAAAGTATTCATTGATGATTTTCTAACGGCACTTTGGGTTAGTATTGAGCGTTTCTTTAAAAATGTTTATAAAAAAAACCTTTAGTTAGGATTTTGATCTTTCACATATGACGCTCCTGATTCTTTATGCTTTAATTACTGTTATTACATTACAAATGAAACATACAATTTAGCCTTTATTATTTTTTGAATCTCTGGCAAAGAACATTTGTGCTTTGGTTGCTAATTTCACCTCATGAGAACAATTATTAGCTGTTGCTTTGGTTGGTCATATACCAGTGATGAACTTCTAATTTGTTCAAATATAAGGTTACTCACTGGTAAGGGTTGTAAGAGAAGTGGAACAGACTTTATGTAATAAGTATGAGGTCATTAGTTCCAATCTCCACAGATGTGGTTATTCCTGATAAAAGAAATCAATGATAAGATGCAGGATTTTTGTGAAATTATAATTTTTTTAAAGTTTTGTAGTTCTATTGCATGCATGAAGCTTGATACTTAACCGAATGTTTCTTAGACTCTGCGTCATCAGGATCCTTCTAAATTCAATGTGGTACTCTGTTATTTGAACTTACAGGTACTGTCCCGGTTGCAAACAACATCGGCAGGCTAGTAAAAAGTTAGATCTTTGGAGACTTCCAGAGATTCTGGTTATTCATTTAAAGAGGTTCTCATACAGCCGTTTTTTGAAGAACAAGCTAGAGACATATGTTGACTTTCCCATTGATAATCTAGATTTGTCAAATTACGTTGCATACAAGAATGGTTCTACATCTCACCGTTACATGCTTTACGCCATAAGTAATCACCATGGAAGCATGGGAGGTGGGCATTACACAGCATTTGTCCATGTAAGTGACGTTGGCCTTGAACACAACTTTCTTATATCACATATAGCTCACATTATTTAATTTTGAAAAAAAAAAATGAAACGAGTCTACTGTTCTTTTTCAATGCAGCATGGGGGAGACCGTTGGTATGATTTTGACGACAGCCACGTTCATCCCATCAGCATGGATAAGATAAAGACTTCAGCTGCTTATGTTATATTCTACAGAAGAGTTGTAGAAGAATGACGCCCAGATCGGTGATTTCATCGTCTTGATGATATCATTGGTGAATCATTTTTGTCATATTAGTCTCTTACAAGTATGATCTTGTAAAGTAGAGAGCATTATTTGGTCTTTGGCAAGGTTAGATGAAAATGAGAAAGAGTGTAGCTTAAAGAAGGTGCCAAAGATGACTGTAACATAGTAACCACTGAAGAGCAACAACAGAGGGACACACACCAAAGCTTATATTTTGATTATTACATATATTACATGACTGTAAGTGTTGAATTAACACATTTTATAGGAGAGTATTGGGATCATGTACAAGATACTCCCAAGACCCAAGTGGTCTTGTTCTGTTAGTTATACTATGATGATGAAGAAGTGAGTGAAGAGGACAGTTTGATGAGTTTGGTATTTTTACTGTTGTACAAGTCAGAAAAAAGTTGTATGCTATATGTGGCTCCAGTCCAGGCCCAGCAGGCTTATCACTGTATCATATTCAGATATTTATTGATGTTTTTGACAGCAACCCAGTCCAGTGGCTCTAATTGAGTTGATAAACTGAGATGGCTACTAGACAGCCCTGAATTTATAGTGTACTTCTCTTTCCTATTCTGTGTAAGATAGTGACCTGACTATTTTGACAGTTGTTGGTATAATTGTATGCCAGCTCACCTCAATTCCACACCCGTTATGTGTTTACACGTGAATCTTGATTTTACATAGTTCAACTATGCAGTGTGTAAATGTTGACATAGTCATATGTGAATTGATTAATTACTTAATATAGTTCAACTATGCAGTGTGTAAATGTTCCCGTGGAAGGCGTATTTGACGACGGAGGTCTAAAGAGTAGATCGAGGAAGGAAGCTATCAGATCTGCGGTCTTTCCTTCAAGTCACTTCAGATTTACGGTTTTCGGCCACCATATATCTACAACGTGTCCCTCTCAGTTTAATAGCAGTTAGGGTATCATACGTCTTGTGCGTGTTTTTATGCCCCCGACGCTGTTTTCCTCCCGGTCCGTCGTTTGGCCGGTCCGGAAGGTTGTAGCCTGGTGTGACCACACATGGTCAAAATAGTTTTTGTCCCCGGCGCTAAATGTTTTTGTATTTACGATCTTTACCGATTAATAGATTTGTTTTTTCTCAAAAAAAAAAAAACTATTCTTGTTAGCCCAACTTCTATAGTTTCTATCTCCTGTGAAATACTTTCTTTAATCATTCTTTCTTGTGAACTATATCTTCTAACTATCGAATAACACATTCTAAACAATTTATATTGGAGATGCTCTTAGTTTCTACAGGAAACATTAATTGTTGGAGTGCAGTAATGCAATGTCGGTTGTTGTCAACAAAGGCTTATTGATATGGAGTTGGGATCCGATACCGATAATTACAATATTTATGGTTGATGCAAAAGGGGGCATGGTGCTGGTCTATATAAGTGAAAGCAGAGGCCATGGACCACCGAAACAAAACAGGACCATCTGACCCAAGCAACGAAACCTCAAAATCAAACTACAGCTGCATCGAAACTCATTTTCCCAATTGGATCTCAGCCATGGTTCGGTTTCAATAAAGGAACCACCCATGTAAGGTTGAGGTCCGAAACGAGGTCGGTTGTTGTTGATTGCAGCCTCTTAGATCAGCACCACTTCACATTTATGTGTCAACCAATATCTCATTGTGAGAATTGGGTACACACCTCCTCCTCTGCCTCACCAGCATGTCTGTCATTTTTTTCTTCTTACAGATGATTTGGGTTTCGAGTTGTTGAGCCGTCGTCTTCGTGCACGTGGACACTTGACGACAACACGATCACCCGATACCCTTTCGTGTAACAAAGTCTACGAACAATTTTCACGGAAGCATTTGCTCTTTGACTGCTAAGAGCATCTACAATACAGGCTATTAGTTTTAAGTTATTAGATAAAAAATGTGTGAAAATAGTGGCGGTTAAGAAAGTTGGTTGGACTGATAACTAATAGTTTAAGTTATTCTAACCACACATACATCCCGTTAGAGATATTGTAAGTCACTTGTTTGGGAGCAAGTGTATTAGGTTGGAGTAGTAATTGTAATATTTTTATTGTTATCGTATTGGGAGGTGATCACACATGGACATTTAACAATACAATGATTCGGTATCAATTTAAATTGAACCTACAGTTAAGGGTAAAAAGAGTACGTTTAATTTATTTATTTCTACAAAAACAAGTAAAAGTTAGATTTTGATATAAAAATAACTTAACAAAATAATAATATATGATATGATACTGTTTTATATGAGAAAAGTGTATGATATACAATATTGGTCCAACATGGGTTGATGGTATATCGAGGCAGAGAGGCACAGTGTTGTTCTAATTCATGTACGTATATATGTGACATGACACAAACATGAAACATGACTATTTTTTTATATAAAAATATAAAATGAATGTAACTTTAATCTTTTTAGAGGAAGGGCCCACCGTGATCCACATCCCTCCAAAAGACTCAACTACATGATGTGACATTACAGATTCTCTACTTTTAAAAGTAAAAGAAAACCCTAATACTTGTCACGCTTCATTTATATGTAACTTCGAATCTCTTCACTACATTGTCATTGGTAGTAGAGATTTCCTATTAATTGAATATTATATTTAGAACAAACTAAGAAAATTATATGCAAGTTCAAAAAAAGAAAATTATATGCATGTATAATTAATCAAGAAGATGCATTATATCATATTGGTAGAAGGGAATGAAGGGTTAATTATCAATGTCAACCTCAAAATGTTTTGATGGTTGAAGGGAACATATTGAATTATCAGTGTCATTTCATTTTGATGGTTGAAGGGAAGTATGGTTAACCATCAAAATGTTTGGGAAAATTATTTATTTATTTTCATAATATTTCCCTTATATATTATTAATGTTTTTTTTGTAGAAATAATTTTTTTTATATGTGTATTAACAAATTAAATTAAAGAGTGCCATATATTTATCTTCTAGATTGAAAAATAAAGAATTTTTTTTAAAGAGAGTTACCATATGATATTACAGTACCATGCATACCGAAGATTGAAATATATACTCATTGTAATATTACACATTTATTTTATAAGTGGGTGATATTTATCTTCTAGTGAAGTATGAAAAATATAATAAGATGCAAAAAATATTATTATGAAAACTTATATCAACTTACGTAGAAAATCTCTTTGTGCGTGGAGGAAATTATAAGAGCAAATCGAATAACTATATTATATTTTTGACGAAATTCTATAAATATTGAACTCTAACTTAATTTTAAAAATACCAGTATGATCATAACATAACACTTGCTTTTGATTTATTTTTGACTCTTCTCCTCGCTATCATCATCTCAACTATATTCCAAACATAGCCTAATGGGCTATTAATGCAACTTAATAACCCTTCGAACTCTCTTGATTTATTAAAATCAAATTGAGATTGGATATATAGTTGAGATGATGATAACGAAAGCAAAGTAAAACAACAATGCATACTAATTATTCCATGAAATACATATTTGTTATACACTTTATCCAAAAATACACAAAATAAGTATATATTGGAATTTGAGCATATAAATTCCAGAACTAGAACAGCTGAGATCACTTCCCAAGAGTTAGGACTCAAACAAAACCAGTAAAAATAGACACAAACTTAAGCACATATATTGTATGTAATAAACATGGATCGACCCGATATGAGGAGCTCGATTTAGCATATTAGGCAGGATCGATATCGATGAAGTACTGTTGACGTGGTAATTAATTCGAGAGCCTCAGCTTCAGCAAGATAATTAGAGGCCAATCTTGATCATAAATTGATCAATGGATCAGTAGAGAGACCTTGAGATTTTTTAGTACCGTCTCCAGAAAAAGGCTGGTCCAGAGTCGTCTTGGCTTGCTTGTTCTTGTTGTTGTTCCCATCAAGCTTTAACCCAAAGTGAATATGAGGAAAATGTGCCCACTGCAACATGTACACACATTAAAAAGTCTCTTATTATCTGTACTACTCTTCTTGCATATATATAGATAGATATTGTGTGATCTTAGTCTGAAGTTGCAACTTAAGTGGTCCATATATCGATCTTTTTCTTTCTTCGAAAAATAAAAGTTAGGTCGGATTTTATTTTATCTTTTTCTCAACATATAATGATTGCAGGAATCAGAATCAATAACTCGACGCTTCTTATACAATAGCATGCGTTTCTCTTAACCCGTCATATATAATAATTAATAAGCTCAAGACAAATAATTCTTAATTCAAAGATATATAAGTCATGAAATTACAAAATACTCGTCACACATTAAAGAATATATTTCTTGGACACTGTAATATATACCCGATTGATTAAAAACTTTTTTTGGACTAAGCTATCTACACTGTTTTATGGGAATCCACATGTATACTTTTGACCTATATGTCACAAAGTTTAAAAGTAGGCCCCCTAACCCCAAAAGCTACCTAAAAATATGTCTTGTGGTATAGATTTTGTCATTATATATTTCTTATACATAGCTCAGATAATCAAGTTTTCACATTCAGGCTTTTTAACCAATTAATAGCATGCCTATTTTTCTATATATTACTATAAAGTTCAATGCTAGTAAAATAACATCAATAAAGCTACAAGCAATATGAACCTCGTATTAATCGATCATTAACAAAAATATATTTTGATACGACGAAACAATATATAAGCTTACATTTTTCGCAGCGGTGCTGAAAGCTTCCCTGTGACTGATGTCAGGGTTACTAGCCTTAATCCTTTGTATTTCCTCTCTGCATAATAATCAAGCAAATGTTAAGGTTCTAATGTGGTAATTAATGCATGTGTTATAAAAGAAACTCTGAATTAACTATAGTGGATTAATTGAATTCATTTCAACTTACTTAATAAATCGATTATACGCAGAAGGAACACGATGTCTCTTCTCCGGGGCTGCATCAGAAAAAAAAAAAAAGAGAAAAAAACCTCTCAGCAAAGCAT
>JAYMSU010000463.1:0-13935 GCA_036897765.1 Erodium chrysanthum | reverse complement strand
AATCGAACTTATTTTACTGCTGCTACATGGTGTAATTAAGCCCTAAAGCTTGGATCTTCTAGCTTTCTACTCCTGCAACTCTTCATGACCTTACTAACTAAGAGGTAGCTTAAGTTCGGTTTCTGAGCATGTGCAGTTCAGTTCCAAGGCAGTGCTGTTAATAACAGAGACACCAATAGAGACCTTATGGGGAGAGTAGAGGGAACAAACTAGAATTGGCGTCTCCTTTTGGCAGCATGATGGTCATGACGGGAGCTTTGCAGAGCTGAGAAGCAAACATCAGGCACAAAAGCTGCACTGTTAGAGAGGTTGTGGTAGTGTTTTGGCCAGTATAGGCCTGAGGTTGTGGGAGGAGAGGGCACTTGTGGCACTGCCCAGGAGTTATCTGGAACTTGACCGAAACAATCATCATCATCTAGTTCTTCAGATGCTGATCTTAGCATTGAAGAATTGTTGGAGTCTGAGCGCTTGCCACTGTCAGCCTGGCAGAAAATACAGCAAAAATGCCAACTTTACTATGAAAACGATGTTTTTCTCATACCACATTCATATTCAACATCAGTGTATACAACAAAAACGAGTGCAGAGAACAACAAAGGTAATGTCATCCACAAAAATACAGTGAGCTTGTCACGTTTCACATTTGTCACTTAATTTTCAAGTTTTCTCACTTTACTCTAATTTGGTGATAAATGTCAAAAATACCCCTGCAGCAATTTAGGAAACTCAGGCAAAATTAAATGTGGGTTAAAATCTATGGTGCGTTTGTAACATCCATTGACTAAAACAAACTAGCCTTTAGTAAATTTTACTGTAGCATTGCCATATTTTTGAAAAGTAATGGAGGGTGTTTTTGTCATTTACTACCAAAATCGAGTAAAGTGAGAAAATCTGAAAGTTTGGTGTAGTTCAGTGAAAAAGTTTGAAAGTCAGTGTAGTTCAGTGAGAAATGAGACAAGTTCAAAGTCAGCTTCACACTGGCTTGCACAAAATGAAACATGAAAATATAGTTTAGTGTCTAAGAATATACCTTAGGAGAGCCATCATTTTCCATGAAGCTATAACTCAGGTTGAATCCATTTAGTCCAATAAACTCATCCATCTGCCACTGCGAAAAGCTTCCAGCCACAGAACCCCCAGCGAAGGGCACCTTTGTAGATGGAAACTCTCCAACTCCACCATTCAAGGGTAAAGCATTCTTGGCCTCACAAGCTAACATTGTTGGTGTGCTGTTTCTAGATTGCCCTGAAGACGATTTTGGTGTTGAAGAGGATGCACCAGGTTCAGCAGATTCAGGACCCACTTTTACTCCAGTAAGCAAGAACCTCTGATGATTAGACACTAAGTTATTCACTGTGTGTATAGCCACATCACATTTCCTGCAAAGTAAAGCTCGATCCTCTAAACAAAAGAAGAAGCCAACTGTGTCCTGCAAAGGATGACACATATTTATCAATATAACTCAATGAAAAACAGAAAACTCATATACCAACAAGGTCAAAGAAAGTACAAAATATATTGGGTGCATACACGACTGGCTCCTTGTACATAACAATCAGGAAATATCAATCCGAAAATGAAAATGTTAATGCTAGGATGCTTCCAAACAGACAGCTGTTGATGGATATTAAAAAAATATCCAAGTCAAGTTGACTCCTAGAGACACAGGCTAAATTGTTACTCGATTCAAAGAGTAAGATGAGTCCCTTCAAAATAATTAGAAATAGAAGAGGTTCTAACAATTTGTTAAGACCTCTTCTATTTCAAAATTACCATAATTGGCATAACACCATACCCTGTTTTAGCACAAAAAAGTTGCATAACAAGAGCTTCCTGATGAAATCTGAGTTAAAGTAAAATGAAATTACATGATTATGCAATTTTAAATGACAAAACTAAACTCTCCCTGTAACTTTACGAGAATAGTGTTTTGTGACGGTCTCATCCCGTGTAACTCGAGCCAGCGGGCTCAACACCGCCAACTGAAACTCCAACTATGATATCTGCTTCCTTCACCTTATGCTTCAAGATGCTTGCATTTCTAGTCACAAGTTTATGTGCTCCCTCTTTTGTTTCATTCATCACTTACAAAATAGTATCCTATGCTTGAAATCACTTTCACTTCTATCAAGTATCAATCCCATATTTACCTCACCCTCCTGAAGCAAATTATGTTACTTATTTGAAGAATAAAAATAAAAACCAACCAAGCCCAAGATTTGCTTTTACTAAAACAATCATTGATCTGCCATAACTTATCTTATCCAGTTCATAATGCAGCCATCTCTATCTTTTCCCTTTTCTCCCCTTTTTGGCTACAAGCAAGATTTGAGCCTACCACCCATTTCCTCACAATCATACATTACTTACCCCACCACAAAAGCAAAATGAACCAATAATATAAAATAATAGAGAAAAGATTTATAAAAAAAATTCTGTAACTACTAATCTCACTTCAACTGACCTGGATACAACTATCTAGCTACAAAATCATCAAAAGAGTTGATAATAATAATTAAACTGCATAATTAGTGTAGATCACACAATTCACAGTTCACACAAAAATCCTCAAAGAACAACTGTAAGATACAAGCGTAGAATCACAAATCAGTATAGATCAAGACGAGACTGGATAAGAAGAAATCAACAAACCTGACAGATATCACATTTCGGCATCTGCGAAGACGAAGTGGACAGCGGAACCCTCTGGTGCTTGCTCGCGAGCTTGTTCGCAGCGTGAACCTTCGTATCGCATTCAAAGCACAGCGCCGCCTCGTCGGCGCAGCACAGCACCTTTGCCTCCGCCGCTTCGCACACGTTGCACTGAATCTTCATCTCCTCCCCAAAAATTTCCCCAAATTCGCAGCCGAAAACCGAAGATCTCTCAGTTTCTGGACCTTCTCTCTCTACAATCGACGATCTCTCTCTCTCTTAAATCCGCTGGGAACGAAGATCTTTTGGTTTCGTGTGGGGTTTATGAGAAAGAAAAAGAGAGAGATGCTCTTTCCTGGTGGTGGTGGGCGGAGATGATCCACACGGGTTTAACAAGCGGGAAGGGTAAAACGGTCAAATCCGAAGATATTTTTCCTAAATCGTCTGCTAATTTTCTGAGGCTGAGAAATGGAGTTGGGTAATGTCCACGTGGCAGTTACTGCCGAGTGTCGTGTCGTAGGAGACCGCCTCTGCTGTCCTGGCCCTGAAAGCTGCAAGCACAACCGTTTTTACGCGCGTGTTTCGTACGCTCCTCCGACCGAATTTATTTACTCGAAATGGATATTTTTTTCTGGTAGGACACCACTTTTTTAGGATTTTTTTTCTTTTTCCGATAGAGAAAAAAATGGATAGTGGGCTGGACTGGAGCTATGCGATAGGATATTATGTAACCATGTGGGCCCAGACGGTGCAATATGGGCCCAGTTGTTTGGTTTTCAAAGATCGACCGCAGTGATCTTTATTTCAGATCGATATGACAAGTCCCTTCACCGATGGCTAAAAAATCATTTGGTTTATGATTGGCAATCCGGGAGACAAATAGTACACATCTCAGTTCAAAGTTGGATTCGTTTTTATTGGTACGGGTCTGATGGGATTGATTTGATAAGTTTACTTTAATTATTGGTTTGAATTGAACGAATATTCCGTCAGATTTTAACGATCTATTACTAATTTTTTGTATAATGGAGGACGATCAAACTAATAAATATTTGACATGATATATGTTGAAGTGTGTCATATATTGAAAGTACGTGGAGAAATCAAGCAGTTAATAAGTATAATAAGACATCTACTCATCAATTTGAACTTTTGAGTTGAATCGAGCTTTCACATGGTATTAGAGCTAACTTGAATCGACCAATGACTCAAGTCGCTTCCATCACATGGCATTGATATTGAAAGTATGTGAAAATAAATCACTTAATAAATATAATAAAACTTTTATCCATCAATTTGAACTTTTGCATTGGATCAAACTTTCATATTATAAAATGACATGATTTGAACTAGATGTTTAGTAACTATAACATAGATACGACATACACCATTACTAAATATGTTTGATATTTCAAAATGTAATACAGTATTTGATATATCTAATTTTAGATTAGATTAATTCTAAATTTATTTCCCTAGTGTTCTATATATCATTTTAACAACTTTGGCATTTTCGTATTAAAATCATAAATTTTATGATGCTAGTAGAAAGATTCGAATGATTCAGAAGTAAATATGTCTTCAGAAAATGTCATTTTTTTTGTGAAAATTTAAAACTGATATACAGATGAGTAGCAAAAAAGAAGGACTAATCCAGATTAATTAATTGATTAATTAATTTTTCCAGAACTAAAAGTCCGTATAAAAGGACGAAGTCGAGTCCTGAAATCCCCATTGCCGCCATTTATGATTCAAATCCACACCAACTCATTTAGCTCCTTCCTTCTCCAGTTAGGGCTTCTCTCTCTGTAGATCGGGTTTCAATTTTCATCTCGTGTAAGCGTATGCGTATTTTCCATTGATTTTTTTTTGTTTGTTCCGTCTTTGATCGCAGAGAGAAGCTCTCCAAAATTCGCTTCTCTGATCTCATTTTGTAGTTCCGGTGAGCTTCGAATTTTCCTGGAAATCGCCTTCGTGTTGCAGGTATCTTGTTCATTTCGATTTACATTTTTTTGGATTTTTTGTTTTCGTTGTTGATGATTTACACATTCACCTGGACTCGCAGGTGCTGATTTAGGGATTTTGCCGTGAGAAAAGAAGGAACTTCGATTTGGTGCAAATCTCCTGGTGAGATCCTAATTGTAAGCATAATTTTTCCACTTTATTCTGTTTGGTAGCCGAGAAAGTGTAGGAAAAAGCAGAGAAAATCCAAATTTCATTTGATTTTCCTTTGGTAGTTTCGTCGAGCTTCGAATTTTCCTGGAAATCGCCTTAGTGTTGCAGGTTTTTTGTTCAGTTCGAATTACTTCTTTGCAGTTGATAATTTACACATTCATATGGATTCGCAGGTGCTGATTTAGCAATTTTGCCGTGAGAAAACGAAGGAACTTCAAATCATTCCAAATCTTCTGGTTCGGCCCTGATTGTAAGCATACTTTCTCCACCTTATTCTGTTTGGTAGCCGAGAAAGTGCAGGAAAAGAGAGAAAATCCAGATTTCATTTCAGAACCTAAATAGTTGTTTTCATTCTAACTCTTTCTTTACTTGACTGAGCAAGTGACAGAACATTTTGAACTGTGTAAGAAACTTGTATCCTGAGCTCAAAATATTCTCTGTGGCATTATTTTTCCAATTCTTAGGTACACGATGCTATTTGATTTTGATTGGAAGGATGTTATGACGATAATTAAATGATTAATATCTTCGGGTCTTATTGGACTGCTGGATCTTTGGTTTTGATTCCAGATTGGTAATGTACCATATTAATCTTCAGATTTGAGATGAGATGCAATGCGTGCTGGCGAGAATTGGAGGGGCAGGCTATTTCCACAACTTGTGGCCACCTCCTTTGTATGTTCATGCTCACAATAATTCTCTATCTTTAGACTTGCAGCGTTTTTGTGCGTTTCTTTAACACGGAAGCAAGTTCATCGCATGGTCTTTCTGTTAAAATTATAAATAGGCACAGAAGATGCTAGAAGGATCCTCAGTAATGATGGAGCATGTCCCATCTGTGATCAAGTGCTTTCTAAGAGGTAAGAATTATTTGTTGTAATACTTGTAATTTTTATACTGTCTGTTGGGGTTGCTTCTGGTAATCGGTAAATTATAGTCTGTTCATCAATAGAACCCATATTTTAGTTTTGAATTATGGTGAGTAGTCATTAGATGAACAGACTAAAGTCACTCTCGTTAACATGCATGGTTAATAATTTTATTTATTTATTTGGGTTTTGCATTTTGTCAGTCATATGAAACCTGTGGACATCAATCCAAGTGATGAATGGATAAATGTAAGTAGTCACTCTTCTAAGATTTCCACACACTGCTTGCTTATTCTGCTTATTTTCCTTCTAAGATGGATCCTTTTGCTAGTTGCTGCAGTACTAACATTTTCAGTGCACATTCTGTTATAGATGGCCATGGTTGGGATATCTCCACAGATCTGTATCCTCAAAGTTTTACAGTCTCTTCACTCTATCCATGTTTTTGCCTAGAGTATGAGGGAATATTTTTGGTAGCATTTATTTGTCTGATTCATTTGGGAGGCTTGTCATAGTAAAAGTTATGAAGAAACCATATTAGTTGTATAAGAACTTGGCAAAAGGAACTTGGGCCATTGATTTCCTTAAACATACCCAGTAATGAAGAGCTCTTACAGAAGTGTGATGTTCTATATTGGGCAAAAGGAAGTAGAGATGCAAGTCAAGACAAACAGAATTGTAGATCAATGCAGACAGAAATGCCAGATGATGCAAGAAAAATTCACAGAAAAGCTGGAGCAGGTGCATACTGCATATCAGAAAATGACCAAGAGGTGTCAGATGATGGAACAAGAGATCGAGAGCTTGTCCAAGGATAAGCAAGAGCTCCAAGAGAAGTTTTCTGAAAAATCCAGGTCAATCACCTCTATATCGAAACATGTTTCTATTTCTTCAAACCTATCATCTCATTTTGGAACCCAGATAACAAAACCCATTATTCCATCAACAGGCAGAAGAGGAAGTTAGATGAAATGTATGACGAATTGAAGAGCGAGTTTGAATCAATTAAGCGATCAGCCATACAACCCTCGAACAATTTCTTTCCAAGAGGCGAGCCAGATTTGTTCTCCAACCATCCTAACCTTATGGATGATAGAGACTCAATGAGAAAAGGTAATCCTATTCTTCATCATTCAGTGTAGTTGATAATGCCAATTATACTAAAAGCCTTAGAATTTATAAAAGCTTTTCAATACTTTTCTGATGCCAAGTTTAGCATAGTAACCTGTTTTTCTTTAAGCATTTCCAAAATCAGTTGACTTATTTGTCGCAGATTGGTCGGTCTTCCCTCCTGGAACTCCAGGGCCTAGAGAGGAAATATGGCCTGCAAGGCACAACAGTTCCAACTCTGGCCCCTTTGACATTGGTGGCTCACCAGCAAAACAAGCAGCTGTTCCAATCAATTCCGAGAACAGAAGGCCAAGTGCTCACAATGCTTATGGAACTGGAGGAGCTAGCAAGCCCTCAATGACTTTAAGGAACTTAATCCTCTCTCCCATTAAGCGCCCTCAGCTCTCTCGTAACCGACATAACATGTTCACGTAAGCCTAGTATCTTCTACTACTGGATGAAATGTCATTTGAAGTTTCAGCTTATGTCACCACCTAATCAAACCATCTTGTAATTTGAGATTTGCAGGTTGTAGGCTGATAGTTTCAAGAGGACTCGTTGTAGACTTGATCGTGATTGATGGTATGGCAGTTCTATAAGGAACTTAATTTCTCCAAGCATTCTTAGTTTTGATGCATCTAGACTTCCTATATTTGCATGCTTTAATATAGCAGCAAGAATGGAATAGCTACCAAAATAGATGAAATGTTATTAGAAGCTGCTCTGTTAATAGTATATAGAAATAGAAAATCTGAGGTTTGTCAAGCCACTACAAAACTTTACTTGCAGTATAAAACTATTCTGGTGGAGCTGCAATGATACAGTACTTGCTTATAAGCATATCATGAATTGCAAACGGTAAAATTGAGTAATTATGTCTATAGATACATTTTTTCTTACCTTTATCCCGAAACTTACTTACTATCTCACATTCTATGCATATTTTTTTTCGTGTTCTATGAACACCCTCGTTTTTTCTTCGGACATACTTTTCAATCACACTTACTCTTCCTGATTCCTTTTTAGTAATCTAGTTGAGCAAATTGATGTGTCTTCTTTTCATTTGTATTTCTTTTTTATTTGTTCATTACTCGATATGAGTTCCAATACTGTATTGGGAGGGTTTCAGAATGATCGTTACATTCTTAAACCATAATTCCTCCAAAAACATCAAACCATACACATAGATCCCATAATTACAGAACCAAAGACATGAGCTAGAAGGGCTTGGGAGGGTTTTCCAAGGACTCAACCTTTCCCTCCAACATTTCCACAACTCTACTCATCGACGGCCTCTTCGGTGGCTCTGTCTGAACGCACCACAAGCTCACCATCACCATCTTCCTTGCAAACTCTCTCTCCTCCGGATCCACAACCTCATTCATCCCAAGCCCTTCTTCAGACACAACCCGATCGTAGATCCAATGTGGGAAGTATATCTGACTCGTACCATCGGCTTCACAGTCAATGTTCCTCCTCCCTCCGACCATCTCCAAAACCATCATCCCATAGCTATAAACATCAGACTTATGAGACACTCCGCCCAAGTTCCTGTACACCACTTCCGGCGCAATGTACCCGGCAGTGCCCCTAGCTCCGAGCATCGACACGACACTCTCCTTCCTCGGACACACCTTGGCCAATCCGAAGTCAGAGATCTTCGGACAAAACTCCTCGTCCAAGAGAATGTTGTGAGGCTTTATGTCAAAGTGCAGGATCCGCGTGTTGCATCCCAAGTGTAGGTACTCAAGTCCCCGAGCTATGCCAACGGCTATTCGGAACAAAGTTTCAAACTTCAATGCTCGATCCGAGTTGATATTACTACTACCCTTTTGGTGGTATATGAACTTCTCGAGCGATCCATTAGGCATGAACTCGTAGATTAGAGCTCGTTTCCGGCCCTCGAAGCAGAACCCCAAGAGATTCACGATGTTGACGTGGGAAGTCCTGCTGATGCTCGATACCTCGTTGATGAAGTCTTGTCCGTGCCCCTTGGAACCTTTCAAGACCTTCACGGCCACGGGACGGCCTTCTTGTAGCTTTCCTTTGTAAACTCCTCCGAAACCCCCTTCGCCTAGCTTGTCTTTGAATGAGTCTGTCATTCTCTTGATTTCTGAGTAACTGTACCTTCTTGGAGATATGGATCCAAAGGCTAATAGGAAGTTTTCAATGTTCACATAGCTCTCTCTCTGTGTCTTCCGAAAGAGCAAGGAGCGTCTTCCCCAAAAGACAAAAAGTAAGAGTGCCAATGCTAATCCAACTCCTGCAGCTGAAATGGCTGAGAGCAAAGAAGCATATAAGAATACAATTTCTCAAAAAGGAGCAAAACTATAGATCTATTTAATGGAAATGGTGGAGATTACCGATAATTTTCTTCAAATGCAAACTCAACCCATGCTTCCCTGCAAAAAAAAAAAAAAGTTCCCATAAGAAACATGTAGGACTGAACTATCAAGTATTAATCAGGGACAAGAGATAACTATCTTTAACTTTAACACCTTTTACCCTTAACAAACTCTAACTTATAAGTGTACATTAAGCTCCCCAATTTAGAACTTTTTTTCGTCAAAAAAAATGACAAAAACGCCTTTGACCTTAATCTAAAAAAGTACTATTTTTTTCCTTTTTATTTTTAGAGTCTTTTTTACATCTACCCGATCATTTTCTACATCTAATAAAAAAAGGTTAAGGGTAAAAATAGTTTTGTGTAATTGTTTGAAAGTTTAGGAGGCTTCAAATCCATTTTTTTTTTAAATTGAGATTAGTAAAGTGTAGAAAGTGTTGAGTTGAGAATATCTATCAGTAATTTTTCCCTATCAATTATGGCATAAACTGAGTTCAATAACTGTATTGGCATGAAAAGCTAACCTTTTTTTTGTCATATTTTTGTACTGAGATTTGGATTCACTTGTTTTTGTAAAAGCAAGAGGAATACCAAACTTATGATTAAGTTAACTTATCCATAGGTACACAAACATGTTAGTATATATTTGCATACCTTTAGCACAACGAAAACTCCCCTTGATATGATCATGCTCACATTGTCCTCCTATGTGGAGGCACCAAACACAAGCCGGAAGTGTCTCCACCTGAAGAGAGAATTCACCAGAAAGAAGGCTGTACAGGTCACTAGTATTAGTATTCCTCCCCTCGGGAGCAGCCGGGAGGCGGATGATGGAACAATCATGAGGAGGACTGAAGTGCTGATCATGGATGTTGTAAACACTATATCCATGAGCAGAGCAATCTGCATGCGAGGGATTCGATCGAAAACTAACAGTGGAATTGCATTTGAGCATTTGCAAGGATCTGTCTACGAAATGGAAAGACAGAAACGGAGTGTTGATGCTGGGGACGTCCAGATCTTCAAAGTATTGGCAACTTCTGGAGCTCAAGCTCTGTCTGAGAACTGGATCGTTGATGTGAATGATGTCTGACTGAGATATGGCTTCAACTACATACCCTCTTCCTCCTTCCTCTAGTTGGATTGTGGGAGCATCTCCATCACAACCGGATAGGGTCAGCAATTCGGGCCGAGGGCATGCCTGGCTGGTGAAGGGGAACCCGAGATCGCCAAGTTTCGAGCAATTGAAAGATGGCGGACAGTTCGGCTTCTTCCCGTCTCCGGGTGGATGAGCCTGCACGAGGTAACAGCATAGCAGCACCGAAACCATTAAAGAAACAACCGACATGGTTAGTGATTATATATGGACCAAGGATCAAGGCACACAAGAACGAAAAACATACAAAAACCTTCTGTTATGTATCAGTTTTGGCCTATTTCTTGTTAATATATTGAGCTGTGCCTCGGTGCAACACGGCAGTTGACTTGGAAATTAGACTTGAGTTTACAAGCAGCATAGACTCGGTTCACGTATGCGGAACCATGGAAGAAAGTTCCATACCGTTAGAAACAAAGACTTGACTTCATGGGCCTTTTAAGATTGTCTTGCGGGTTAGAATAAATGGGACCATCAAGTACTAGTAAACAGTTTGAAGTTCATACGATTGGTACTAGGAACTTCCAGGAAGCTGGAATTTCAGAATCGAGCTAACATGCTCACTATCACTTCTCTGTGCCATCCTAAGGATTTAACTTGAGATTTTGAATGTCAAGTTGCACCTTATTAACCATGTGTTTTTGTGTGAGTACAAAGATATTTTGTTTAGCTTTCACACGGTTGAATTGGAATTTGAAATGTTTTTGGTAAAAGTAGCAAGAGATTGAATAAGAACCAAGTGTTCATATACTTGGAATTTTCCTCTATTCCCATGTTTTCAGCTGCAAGTTCAAAGCAATTTTTGTTTTATTTTCTTTAAAAAGGTTAATCGGCTATAAGAAAAAATTGCTCTGAAAGAAGGGAATGCATTAATCAAAAAGTGGCACCAACAAAATTAAGCTAAAACCAATACATGGTTTATGATTATTAATTCTTTTAACTATTATGAACAGTCATCATCAAAGCCTTCACATGCTGGAATTAGTTTTAGTACTAGAAGAACTAAGCCACCTATCCGTCACAGACTCTGGCGAAGCTGGTGGAACCAACGCCTGCACATTCTTTAACAACCCAATCTTATCGCAACAACAAGGCGAAAGCGGGGGCATTTCAGTCTTTATCTCACTTAAGTCGTCACCAGGCAGATCAGTGGTAGAGCCACCGCCTTGAATCATCTTGAGGGTTTCCAAAACCTCCTCCATGTCAGGCCTAAGTTCACTGTCCTGCTGCAGACACCTGAAGGCCAGCTCAGCAACAAGCAGGATCATGGTCCTGGTACTCTTGTCTGAATCAAACCCAAGATTTGGATCCACCAGCTCCGCGAAGGCTCCCTCTTGGATCATGTTGAGCGCCAAGTTGGCCAGGTTGATGTTATGCCTGTGCCTGGTGATGTCAACCGCAGGCATGGACGATATGAGCTCGATCAGAACAACCCCGAAACTGTACACATCGCTCTTGTCAGTCAACTGGTAGCACCGGTGATACTCGGGGTCGACATAGCCAGGAGTGCCTTGCGGAGCTGTAGAGACGTGAGTGACATCAACTGGGAACAACCTGGACAGCCCGAAATCGGCTACTTTGACAGAGTAGTTGTTGTCAAGTAAAATGTTGTCTGTCTTGACATCTCTGTGTATGGTGTCGGATGCGTGGAGGTAAGCCAGAGCGCTGGCGGTTTCTACAGCAATGCTCATCCGGATAGGCCATGCCATGGAAGAAGAAGAAGAAGAAGAAGGTCCGTGGAGGTGGTATGCGAGAGTGCCGTTTGGGATGAACTCGTAGACTAGGATGAGCTCTCTGCTGCGGCGAGAGGTGCATCCGTAGAGGGACACGAGGTTCTTGTGGCGCAGGCGCGTGAGGATCTGGATTTCGTTGATGAACTGCTCTAGCCTTCTGCAGTTGTGCTCGTAGAGGCGCTTCACTGCCACTTCGCGCCCGTCTTTGAGCTTCCCATAGTATACGGCTCCAAAACCTCCGTCTCCTATTTCATTAGAGTCCTTGAAATGATTGGTGGCTTCTTCAAGCTCGCTGTACAAGAAGATGTGAACTCCGTTGTGGACAGTACCTTCTTCCGGCTCTGCTGTGGAGGGCTCTGAGGAAGCGTGTTTTTGTTTGTGCCTTGTGCACAGCAAGAGGCAGAGGCAGATTCCTACAATGAATGCCCATCCAATTCCTAATCCTGAACAAAGCTGAGGAATCAAATACTAGAATAACATAAACTACTTCATCATGCTTCACGTATAATTTAGCTTACCTAGTCCTAGTCCCAGTCCCAATTTCAATCCTGAATTGCCCTTCCCTGCAAAATTGAAACATACATTTAGTTTGAACCATAACTACTCAAGTTGTATATCCATATACAGAACAAATTGATATAAGACTGACTAGTATGAGATTTTTCCAGTTGAATTCAATATCCTGAACTTATCTATCATGCATAAATCCTATGAAACATTTTTTTTTGCTGTCATATTCATATTCACAATCACCTCCTAAGTGGTGGCACGAAACACAGTCTGCATTTTCAGCAGAAAGCAGAGTGAGGAGGTTACTAGTATTGCTCTTGGGAGGAGTCTGTCTGGCTGGGAGCTAGATGATTGAGCAATGAAGAGGCAGACTAGAGTCATTGTGCTGATGGTTATAGTAAATACTGTAGTGGTGAGGAGGGCAATCAAAACGCATGGAATGAAAGGGAAAGTGGAAGAAGAGTGTTTCTGGGAGAGCCAAGTCATCAAAGTAGTGGAAATTTTTGGAATGCAATTGATGTTGATATCAGAGTCAGAGATGTTTTCAACTCTATACCCTCTTCCTCCTTCCTTTAAATGGATGGAAGTATTTCCATCGCAGTTAGATAGATTCAGCTTGCCTGATCGCGGGTTCTGTTTTGTGCCTTGAGTTGAATGAGCATGCACAAGGTGACAACATATCACCAACAAAACCAGCAAAGAAACAGAATTCATTCCCTCTACAAGAACCAAACCCAAAAACAATCTACTAGGTGGTGATGCATGCATTAGGAACTGCCCTGGGTCGTTTTAGGACTAGAATAACACGTGATTGATCTAAATCTTAGGAAGTCTATGTCAAGTGATGAACATCATATGGTTTTGAAGCTAAGAATTTCGAGTTTTGTTTAGCACTTGCCCAACATGTAAGCTAATCGAATGGCTTATGTTTCCCCAAACTCTGAGGCAGACTTTAAACTAGGGACTAAATTCTAGGACATGGACATAAACTGCACAAGGACAGCATTACATCAGTATCGGCTAACTTCTGAAACTCTACTTTCAACAATCTTCCCAAACACCATCCAAGCTGAGGATTAATGAAGGTGCAGTGACACTTTTGAGCAGGTTTATGCACAATCTAGTAACAAGCTTTTGTTGCTCTTGTAATCAGAAAGAACAACTGAGGAATGCACTGTTTTGTCACATGATTTTTGTTAACCTTGTAAGGTTAACTTGTACCGCTGACAGTGTCAGGGGCATTTCATCGAACACCTTCCGAGCACTAAGTTTGTATCAATTTGTAGAGAAAGAGACAATGAAAATGAAGAAGGGACTCACCTGAAGATGAAGAACAGTGCTTTGCACTTGGCCGATCCGGACAAAAACATTGAAAATGATGTGAAC
>JAYMSU010000462.1:0-13936 GCA_036897765.1 Erodium chrysanthum | reverse complement strand
CAACCTTGATTGGAAACACCTATGATGAATGGAAAAATCAGATGTGGAGTTGGAAAAACGATAGAGAGTAATTTATTACAAGGGAAAAAACACCTAAATGGATGGGAGTAGACACGCGAGAACCACGTGATGAAGAGATTGTTTTTCAACCCCCAAAGCACATGGAGATTAGTTAGAGACCATTGGTGGTAGTGTTAAAATTTCTCCGTCTTCACTCAAATCTCTGCAAATTTGTTGCTCTACTTAGCCCCTCCCTCCTCTTAATTCGCATCTCTTCCATTCATTTTACTCTCTCTCTAACTAGTAACTAATCACCTCCATTCCCAACCACGACGATGAAGATGAAGATCTAGGGTTTGTTGTTCAGTTTCCACTCCACTTCTCCAATCTCGATTTGCCTCTGTGAATGAGACATACGGCAGGGTCCTCGTCCCAATGACTATGGAAGCCGTTGTCTCTGATTTGACGACCTTGGACGCCGAGCTGTTGCAGCTCCCCGAGGTCTCTCCTTTGGCGATCAAAGCCCATCCCGAATTCGCTCAGAAGCTCTTCGAGCTATGGCTGTCGCTTCCCGAGGCGAACCGACTGGTACTCCTTCCTTCTTCCTTCAATCTATACATACGAGTGTTCTTTGAATTTCATTAAATTTTCTTGCTTTGCACCCTTTTCATTATGTATCATGCCTGGCTTCTGCTGTAGAGATGCTTTTTGTATTGCTTATGCTTCTGTTTTACCACTTAGTAATGGAAATGATTTTAACAGTTTAACATCTCAAACCAACACACTTGTAGCACTTGTGAGCTGCAAACATCTCTCTGAGGATACAACTTCCTTTCTGAATTAAGTTTTGGGGATTCCAACTGTGTAGAACATATATACATACAACTGCCTTTAGTTGATTGAGAAATCTTATGTAAGATTTAATGCCAAAAGGGGGAGAAATTGCTCAAGCCTGTAATATTGTCGATTTTTTCCTTCTAGAAAATGAGATTTAGAGCACCCACATTAGTTATACTCATTTAGATTCATTGCATGCATCAATCAAATTTAAGTAGGGAAGTTGGTGATACAACATCAACTGAGGTGAATTTAGCTGTCCTGGAGCCAAATTTTGCTTGGGTTCATTAAGGATGAAGATATGTTCTCATGAGAGTCCTGGTAATGGTATGTGAAATAAGTAAGTGTTGCTGAACAGATGCAGTTTTTTGTTTCAATTAATAGAATCCAAATATGTAGAAGAAAAATGTACTGTATAATCCTTAGAAATATTGAATTCTCGTGAATCAGTGTTGATGGCCTCACTGGTCATATTTTCGGTAACCAACGATATGCTTGTTTGACAGAGGATAACTTCCTATTTGGGTAACAGTTCAAAGAAAATCGTTAACCTATGTATTTTTGCTAGACAACTTTTGAGATTCCAGTTGACTAATTTCCCCTGGGGAACCCAGAACAAGTAGCTTAAAACATTGGAAATTGTTTCTGTGAAGTATTGTTGTGAAATTAATGGTGCCTTATGTAGTCAATTTTATCTTGTATCATGTTAGATAAAGTTACTGCTTGCCAGTTCCCTATTCTATAATTAAAAGCAAATATATATTCTATTTGTCATGAGTTTTTAGCTGTTCCTATATGTGCAGGCGACATCATTAACTAATGATGCTAAGACAGGCGGCCCCTTGAATCTCAATGTAAATTCTTCTGGCGGAAATACTTCCACAAACAATTCATTGCCATCCATGTTTCCGGGTGGTAGTACACCCCCACTTTCACCAAGAAGTACATCTGGTTCTCCTCGTGTAATGAAGCAGAGGGTTGGCCCTTCTCATTTAGCCTCTCCTCTAAAAGTAGTGAGCGAGCCAGTGAGAGAAGTGATACCTCAGGTCTTACATATCTCCATGAATCTCTTTTGTTTGATCTGGAGGCACTGTTACACTATTGTGATTTTCTTGAATGGTGTTTCTATCTGTCCTTTGACTGCTAAGCTTATTTTCAATGAAGATATTGTGGTGTATACTTTAATGGATCTGTGTAATATTTGCAGTTTTACTTTCAAAATGGCCGCCCACCTCCGAATGAACTTAAAGACCAATGTTTGTTTAGAGTGAACCAATATTATTATAACCATGTGGATGGATTGCAAATACATGGTAAGATGCATGTCATGGTGCATGTATATTATCTCATACTTCAGAAACTGATCTGCATTATATTTTTGGTTCATTCAGAGTTCAAATCAGTTACTAGAGAAATCTGCAAGCTGCCCTCATTCTTCTCCGTTGCTCTTTTCAAAAAGATTGATGCCAATAACACTGGCTTTGTCAAGAGGTATGCATCCTCTTTAGGACACAGTACTTTCAAAATTCAAACTGGGTCACCTTTATCTTAAATGTGGTCTGTTTAGTTTTAATGTGGCATTTTTTTGTTATAACCTTTAAACCGAGTATTATGCTTTCATGAAAAGTTATATTCCAATCCCTTGAAAAAGATTCTACATAATGTGCTTTAAAGGGGTAGCAAAATGGATTTGGGAGAAAGTCATCTCTCTTTAGTTCTATTGCTGGTTGTTCTAGATTTCATCTGTTCGTGAAGGTATGGTGTTTGAGGGCCAATCCTTCCAATCTTTTAATAAATGCTCATTCAACATAAAAAAAGGGATCTAGATATATAGAATTGTCATGAAAGGACTAATAACGATCTTCCTATTAATTGATTTTGTATTCCCCAAAATTACAATAATATCAAATTACCCTATAAGTTTTTCAGGTCCCTTCAATTGTTGAGGCAATACAACTTTCCAATTATCCCAAAGTTTGACATGGAAAATAAATTGATTTTGCTGTAATTTGGAGATATTTGTCTTGCACAATTGTAGTAAGCATCTAATTTTCCCTCATATTCAACAGTGGTTCCAATAGGAGAGATTAAGCTTGGAACAAAACTACCTCATATTAAGCTTCTTTTCTAAATAAATTAAATAATGAACAATTTCAAAATTTGCAAACTTGTTGAAGCATTTAAGATTAATGTTCATTTGAAGGGATGATGCCATTCTGAACATATAAGGAAGCCTGCTCAATTTCAAATGAATAACAAAGGCCCCTGTAGTTGTATGAATCATTACTATAGATGATAAAGTATAAAGATCATAGCCAATACGTAAGCGATATGCATACTTAGAACATTTGTGTTTCGTATAGCCTAACTACCAATATACAAGCTAGTTGATTATCATCAGAATGCTAACTGTACCACTGATCAGTATAATTAGGTTGTTTCAACCAAGGCCAATGAATTTGTAGTGTGTGGGTTGGAGTTGCTTGCCTAAATTGCACCTTAAATTTATTAAAACAAAATCTTAGTCGTATAAAAATGAAGTATGGTTCAAAATTTATTTGTTTGCTTGCTCTAGATTCATTTCTATTTTAGTTGTTCTTGCTTAATTTTCTACTAATTTTGTTGTTAGGGAGGCATTTATTGATTATTGGGTCAATGGTAACATGTTGACGGTGGATACAGCAACCCAAATATATAAAATTTTGAAGCAACCGGATCTCAGATATCTTACACAGGTAATGGCTCCTTCGCTTCTGTTGTCTTATGACTTTTCATTAAATCTGTTCTATTGATTCCTCTGCTTCCATTTAAGTGATGCAACTTTTTCGCCTGTATCTTTACAAATTAAGAGATGTATGATCAACGACATTATGCATGTTTACTAATTGACTTACAGTCAAATCATCTTAATTTTTCCTCATATTCCTCTTTTAAATTATTTCCGAACTTGTATGACAGGAAGACTTTAAACCTGTACTTAGAGAACTTTTAGCAACTCATCCAGGCTTGGAGTTTTTACAAAGCACACCCGAGTTTCAGGAAAGATATGGTTTGTTCTCATCCTTCGGGTAGTTTTCTTTATTATTTAAACATTTTTCTGATACAGTTTTTTTGTGTCTGGTTTGTTTACTTGACTATACTTTCCCCTTTATGTAACATGCTTGCTACTTGAATGTGGATATTGAAATATTGACCTTATTAGTTCTTATGAGAGACAAGAGGAAAGAAAGAGTTTTACCAATCCATATCAGTTTGTAATTTTTAATAAGCTAATGGGTTGATTTTGCACCTTAGGGGATACTGCCCTTTTATTGGGATACTGCCCTTTTATTTTATGCTGAAACATTTCAATTTATAACACATCTGAGGCATGAGTACTGCATCCTGTTGTTCACATGTCCTGAAGCTTGGATCCAAGTTCATTGTATTAGAGATGTTTATAAGATGAATATTCCCTGACTTGGAATTTTGTGGTGAATGGTGATGGTCCAGCTGAAACTGTAATATACCGGATATTTTACCATATAAATAGATCTGGGACTGGTCATCTTACCCTCAGAGAGCTGAAGCGTGGGAACTTAATAGATGCAATGCAACATGCTGATGAGGAAGAGGACATAAACAAAGTATTGAGGTAGATATACCGACTGAATTAACATGTTATATTTCTCTTTTGTTTTACTAGGCAGTATATGTATATATATATATATATATATCTGTCCTGTACCAAACTGTAACTCTTTACCATTTGGTTCACTTTTTGTTGGTATTGGTTTGTTTCTCATTTGGTAAAGCTATCTTGTGCTCTTGAAGGTATGCACTTTAAGCTTGTCCTAAAACGTTAGGTTTTGAACAAAGATTAAACTGGATTCTTCTGAAGTTATTTTATTTGCTATTCCGTGGACAGACGTGTCTACACTACACCATGAAAACAAGACTGTGCTTGTAATATTGCAAATCTCAAATCTGGGATTTAATACATATAACATACATTCCTTTTCTTTATCCCTTGTGCTGCAATATTACAAGTTTCTACACCATGTACACAAGATTGTGTGTAAAATATTGCAAATCTGGCATCTAATACATATAACACATATTCCTTTTCTTTATTCTTGTACTGCAGATACTTCTCTTATGAACATTTTTATGTTATATACTGCAAGTTTTGGGAGTTGGATACAGATCATGATTTCTTGATAGACAAAGAGAACCTCATCAGATATGGTAATCACGCACTTACCTACCGGATCGTTGATAGGATATTTGCTCAGGTTTGTGATATACAGATGATACTTTTATTCTCTAGTTAAACAACCTGCTACTTACTGAAACAATGCATTATTGAAAAATCTATGTTCCCTTTTTACTCCAAGTTTATCTGTTATGTTATTTTTTCAACTATTTCAATTGTCATTTATATATTTTTTTTAACATGAACTCAGATTGCTAGAAAGTTCACTAGTAAGGTCGAAGGAAAGATGGGCTATGAAGATTTTGCTTACTTCATACTTTCGGAAGAGGACAAGTCATCTGATCCTAGCCTGGAGTTTTGGTATTTACATAATTCTATTTCTGCACTGTTGTAGTAAATTTCAGGCATAATATTTCTAGTATGGTAAATGTCCCACAACATGAGTAGTGATATTTTGCCTTTCCCCGAGAGCGTTGAGTGAAAATACATTTGAAACTTTAATTGTTTCGTGTTTTGAATTGTTTGCCACAGAAAGATCTTTCATTGAAATGTTAGGCAATTAAATCCACAAGTTACCTATGTGATGCAATGCATCTTTTAAAATCTCATCTAAGATGAATTGCAGATTTCAGAATAACCGAGTTTCAAAATCGATTTTTGCTGATAAAAAAAAAGACTATTGAGAAGCAAACAGAGTTCCACATAACCAAATAGAGAAAAATAAAAACTACATATAACCAACAAATAGGTTGAAAACTCAAGCCGGCTTATTAACATAGACGAGGGTATACAAACAATAGAAATTGCAGTTTTAGCATATACCCATCTGATTTAAATATTTAATGTTAAATTTGTAAGGAAGTATTTTGAACATTTGTATTTCTTTGGAACTGGAAACTACTACTCGCTCTTCTTGCATACTATGGTGCAGATATCAAATCTCAACTTTTAATGGTGCACTGAAGCGTAACATAACTTATCTTCAGATTCGTCTTTATTTATATGCTATGAAGTTTTTCAGTCAAGGCATGTAGTAACCCCCCACCCACCCAAAATCAAAGTAACAGTGGACAAAAATAGAACTTCTTGCCAGACAACATGACCATTACACTAGAGAGATTGGAAAATTTGGTTGACATGATTGTAAAACTTGACCTTGGTGAATAAGGTTATTCCGTTATTGTTTTAGGTCTCCATACAATCTTGTTTAATACTGGCTAGGAAGCTAGGATTCACATACATACTCAAGATTCACCATTAAAAAAACCGATTATTTGTTTAAACTCAAATTCTACACTTATATGTTAACAATTATTTTAAATTTCTTATTCCATTAAATTAGATTTATAACAAGCATATCAAACACAGGAGTAGATCACTAGCTCTTGTACCAAAATCCCTGGTTATATAAGCACAAATAAATAAAACAGGACATGAGACATGCTGTAGTTTTGAATCCAGGGTTTCTAGGTTGTGGCTAAACAGTAATCTTTATATCCTGTGACTTGTGTAGTTTTCTGACATCAACATATCTTTCTTAGGTTCAAATGCATAGATCTGGATGGAAATGGGATTTTGACTCGGAATGAAATGCAGTTCTTCTATGAGGAGCAATTGCATCGGATGGAATGCATGGCGCAGGAGCCTGTTCTTTTCGAGGATATACTTTGTCAGATAATTGACATGATTAAACCTGAGGTTCCCTCTATTTACAATTTTACCCTTTTACCAGATTTTTGTTTCTTCCAAGCATTTTTGAAGTATCTTTTAAGAAGAATGACTTCTACCCACAGTGAATCTATACAATGATCAATATCACCATTCTTCTGTAATTTGCTTCTTAATTGTAAAATGTTCTATTGGCATGATACATCTAGAAAAGAGGTTTCTTGCAACCTCTGATATGTGTTTTATTTGATATCTCTGAGAGTTCAGGTTCTAATTATTTGTCATTGTTTGGTCGATCCATTGATTCTAATTGACTTTGGTTGGCCACTGGAAGTCCGTCTTGCAATAGTATTTGCTGGACTATTTTGGATATTTTTTGCTGCTGACAGCATTTTCTTCCTTGCAGAATGAGGGCTATATCACACTGCCTGACCTAAAAGGCGGCAAACTGTCCGGAAGTGTTTTCAATATCCTTTTCAACCTGAATAAATTTATGGCTTTTGAAACTCGTGACCCATTTCTTATCCGTCAGGTATATATGAAAGGCTTTGGTTTGTGTCCCCTTTCATAATACGTACAGTAGAAGAAATTGTTTCAGTGTATGACTTAACTAGTAGTACTTTGATTCTGTAACATGCAGGAGCGTGAGAATCCAACTTTGACAGAGTGGGACCGGTTTGCACATAGAGAATATATCAGACTTTCGATGGAAGAAGATGTTGAAGATGTGTCCAATGGGAGTGCTGAAGTTTGGGATGAATCACTCGAGGCTCCTTTCTAATTTTAATTAGGTAAGCCACTCCACTCCACCTTAGATGGCGTGGTAGTTCCAATAGAAGCATCAAAGTTTTCAATTGTACCAGTAGCTTCATACATGTACACCACCTGCCTGGTTCTTTTCTCTGGTCTGTATCTTATGGTTTCAATTTATAGATGTATTTGGAAGTAATGATCACTTAGGGTGCGGGTACTAATATACATTTAGTCTTGTGGCTGCAGGTGGTGGAAAAAAATAGATCTGAATCCTTCTGAAGTGGCCAACATATCCAAGATCGTCAACTAGCAAGTCCTTGAATGGATAAATGGGTGGGCGCATGAGGGAAATTCGAGCTTGGGGGTGCAAGTGTGTTGTAGTGGCAGGAGGGAAGAAACGATCCCAGTATGTGCATGGATGGATTGATAGTAAAATGAAGGGAGAGCGAGCTACCACAGTACAAAATTGGAAGGGGTAATGGAAATCAGGCAGGTTAATGTGGGGTATAGATCCGGACGTTTTTTATTTTCCAAAATTGTAAGACTCATGTCAAGCCTCTCCTCTCCCCTTGGGTTTTTTATTCAATGCTTCATTGGGTTTTGTTAATACTTTACCTCTCAAGTTTTGATTATTTTTAAGTCAGTATCCATTGGCCTTTGTTATGTCAGTTGCCTTAATCCCAAGTTCAATTTGTTGCTTGTAAATCAAGAAACAAGTGAGAGGTCTCAAAATGAGAGAAGCTACACTACAACCGGAATAAATTACAAGAGTTGGACAATGGGGTCCCTCTCTCCCGTCAACGGTCTTGTCGTGTGACCCTACGTAGGTTTAAGCTATTTTGTTTTCTTTTTCCTTGAAGCACAAGAACGTATAAAATTAGGAGAGAATAAATAAAAACATTTTAAATCAAGATCAAGATACGTTTCAACAAACGTTTTGTTTAACCTGATTTGTTGAATCCCTATACAGTATTCATATTATAGATACTCCTGACATCATTCGATTTAGCACCCAAAAAAAAAAGAATTTGTAAAGCAAGTGCCAGTTGACAATGTGCAGGTCCAGTCCAGACGACCCGACCCGGCTCGACATAAAGCCCACGTAACATAACATACGAGGAAAGAGACTAGAACCGCCTGAGGTGAAAGTGA
The DNA here is from genome assembly GCA_036897765.1 of Erodium chrysanthum. NCBI lineage: Eukaryota > Viridiplantae > Streptophyta > Magnoliopsida > Geraniales > Geraniaceae > Erodium > Erodium chrysanthum. The sequence continues at coordinate 5,331 of JAYMSU010000462.1, read as the reverse complement.
ATGGCCTACTCTACTGCTCAGCTGATTGTCTTTTTAGAATAAAAAATAAAATAAAACAAAAATAATTAAATAGTAATTAATTAGTGTGTTGGATCTGGAGAGGAGGCGTCCAGGTTCTCTTCACATAGAAAAGGCATGGGTCCCACTCCTCTGACCGTTTCTTTCTTCTCCGGCAGCTTTCAAACAACGCTTTCACATCTCCCTCGAACCCCTCTTCTTCCTCTTGCCACTTCGGATCTTCTCCTCCTACAACTATCTAGAGATACATAGAGAGTCCCCCAAGATATTTTCTCTCTCCTCCTCCGATTCTTATTACCCAAGTAAACAGAGATCCCAGATTTATTTGGGTTTATTTTTATTTTGGATTTGAAGGAGGTTTTGACAAGGTAGGTCTGCTAGAGGTTTGGGCCCATCTCTCTCCTTCCTGCTTTCGTCATCGTTTCCGATGCTTTTTCTTATTGATTACATAAAGGCAATCCTTGTTTTCCTTTTCCCTGCTTAGTATGAGAAGAAAGAGATTTTGCTGTTTACTAGGATCGCAGTTTGATAGAGTTTTGCCATCTATGTTCACATAATTGGTGTTTGGATAGATGATTCAGGTCAGAACTATCAATTTGCTGCTGGGAAATGGAAAATTTTATGTTTTAGGAAAAACCCAGATGGGGATCCAGATCTTCAAATCCAACCAAATGGTCGATTAATTGAGTTTGTCTAATCAGGATCCTGTCTTTACTGTTTAGAGGAGAGGGGAGGGTAGTTTAGTTTGAGGTTTTCACTTTATAGCAATGTTAAGAGAATTAGCTCTCCTGTTGTTGATTTCTCCTCTCCTTATCTATGCCACGGCCTCCTCTGATAACGATTTCTTGCATTGTAACTGTGATGATGAGGGTTTTTGGAGCATTCAGAGTATTTTAGAGTGTCAAAAGGTCAGTGATTTCTTGATTGCACTTGCATACTTTTCCATCCCTATTGAAATCCTTTACTTCATTAGCTGCTCCAACGTTCCGTTCAAATGGGTCCTTGTTCAATTCCTTGCATTCATCGTTCTCTGCGGGATGACCCATCTGCTCAATGGATGGACTTATTATGGTCCTCATTCCTTCCAGCTCATGCTTTACCTCACCATTTTCAAATTCCTCACAGCCCTCGTCTCCTGTGCAACTGCTATAACCCTTCTGACTCTCATCCCCCTCCTTCTCAAAGTCAAAGTCAGAGAAATTTATCTCAAGCAGAACGTCCTGGAGTTAGACCAAGAAGTTGGGATCATGAAGAAACAGAAGGAAACCAGCTGGCATGTGCGTATGCTCACACGCCAAATTAGGAAGTCCCTCGATAAGCACACTATACTCTATACCACTCTCGTTGAGCTTTCTAAGACTTTGGACTTGCAGAATTGTGCTGTTTGGATGCCAAACCAGAGTAGGACAGAGATGCATCTCACTCATGAGTTGAGACCGAGTTCTTCCAAGAGTTACCGTTTTGTTCCAATGAATGATCCCGATATCTTACAGATAAAAGGAAATGAGGGTGTGACGATTTTGAGCCCAGATTCTGAACTTGGGGCAGCGAGTAGTGGCGGGTCTGGTGCTGTAGCAGCAATCCGTATGCCAATGTTACAGGTTTCAAACTTCAAAGGGGGGACTCCAGAGATGGTTGACACTTGTTATGCCATACTTGTTTTGGTTCTTCCCAGTGAGAATTTCAGGGCTTGGAGCAACCAGGAGATGGAGATAGTAGAAGTGGTTGCTGACCAGGTGGCAGTGGCTCTGTCCCATGCAGCAGTTCTCGAAGAGTCTCAGCTAATGAGGGAAAAACTAGCAGAGAAAAACCGGGAATTGCAACAGGCTAAGGAGAAAGCAATGATGGCAAGCCAGGCAAGGAACTCATTTCAGAAGGTAATGAGTCATGGGATGAGGAGGCCAATGCACTCAGTCCTGGGCCTGCTATCAATGATTCAAGATTCTATGAGTACTGAACAAAGGGTTATAGTCGATACAATGGTCAAAACTGGCAATGTGCTTTCAACTTTGATAAATGATGTTATGGATATTTCAGCAAAGGATGATGGCAGGTTCCCAATAGAGATGAAGCCTTTTAATCTACATTCTATGGTCAAGGAAGCATCTTGCCTTGCCAAGTGCTTGTGTGTTTACAAAGGCTTCACTTTTACAGTTGAGGTTCAAACTGCTTTACCTGCTGTGGTGATGGGTGATGAAAAAAGGACTTTTCAAGTGATTTTGCATATGGTTGGGTATCTATTGAATCTCTATGATGGAGGGGGCACTTTATATTTCCGTGTTTTCATGGAGGGTGGAAGTGAAGGCAATAATGATAAAACATGGGGATTATGGAAGCCAGGCGTTTCAGGTGAATACGTGCGTCTCAAGTTTGAAGTTGAGATCACAGATGGAAACTCTCTGTCAAACAGCTCCACCTTAACTACACAATATACTGGAAAAAGACATAGCAGCTATGACATCAAAGAGGGCTTGAGCTTCAATGTGTGCAAAAAGCTTGTGCGGGTGAGTGAACTCTTTTTATTTTATTTTATGCACAGTTAGCTTTCTCATCTATATGCTTAATTGTTGACTTTTATAGACATATTTGCAATTTCCCATTGAGCACCATACAACATTGTTATGAGGAAGTCTTGTTTTTTATTTTGTTACTAGCCATTGTCCTGATAACTTTAGGTCAATTATGCTCTTAGACAAAAGGTCAATTTAGGCATTTACACGTTATTGGTTGATATCTACTCGTCTTACAACATTGTTTGAATTCAAAGAATTTTATTTGTTGTGCAGTGCACATCTTGGGATTCATCATATTTAATTGGAAGCAATCACTTTTCTCTCTCTCTCTCTCTCTAACAACTACTCAATATGTTGTGCTTATGCTTCTGGAATTCTATATCTTGTCACAATAGGATAGAAATTGCTTTTTTACTTCTGAAGAATTGTGACACTTGAGCTCTTTGAGAATGTGTTGTGAAATGTGAATACCATAGTTGAGTGGTTAACCTCTTAGCATAGGAAGCGTTGACACTTGAAAAGTAGTGGCTGTGCTGAGGGGACTCATGACACGTGTGTCCTGTTTCATTGTTTTGAAAAATAAAGAGATGAATCTGCCTCTATTTTTCTGACCCAGATGGATCAGCATATCAGCAGAGAAACTTGCACTCTTTCCCTTTTCCAACTCATTGTCAAATCTAATTGGAAACTAAATTTAGGACAAAATACATATTTTAAAAATCAATGGGTTCAAAGTTTTGTGTCTTATCTTCTTTGAAAATGGTGAATCCCGTCCAAACCATACCCTAGCTTTTAGCTAGTCATATAATCCCTTGGCGGGTCAGCATGATTGTATCCCATATAAGAATCTTTAATGACCCTAAACTGTATTTTGGAATTCTATGCAGATGATGCAAGGTAATATTTGGATATCCCCAAATGCTGGAGGATTCGCACAGAGCATGACACTTGTACAGAACTTCCAGATTCACCATGCTATGGGGAGAGCCCTTTTCCCACCAGTGGATCAGCACAATTTCTGCTGTCAGTTTAAAGGCCTTCGAGTCATGTTAGCTGATGATGATGATGTAAACAGAACCGTGACCAAGAAGCTCCTTGAGAAGTTGGGCTGTCAGGTAACTGCAGCTTCTTCTGGGTTTGAATGCCTGAGCGCTCTGACATCTACAGGAAACTCCTTCAAGATTGTGATATTGGACCTTCACATGCCTGAAATGGATGGGTTTGAGGTTGCCACAAGAATAAGGAAGTTTCGCAGCAGAAGCTGGCCTCTGATCATAGCTCTCACTGCAAGTGCTGAGGAACATCTGTGGGAGAAATGTTTGCAGATTGGCATGAATGGGCTCATCAGGAAACCTGTTCTGCTACAAGGTATGGCGGATGAGTTGCATAGAGTGCTGCATCGGGCCGGTGAAGGGCTGCCGAGGGGAAGTTAAGATGCATAGATTCTTTCAAGAATTCTTTTGGATGAGAATTTGACTTACAAATGTTAATATCTTTTACTCTCAATAGTATAAAAGAAACTGACTTTATGGCTCTGTACTGTAGTTCTATGCTAACCATTTTTCTCTATGAAGCATACTCTAGATTTTCAACACTATTCCCCCAAGCAGTTCCAACTATTCCATTGGAACCGATTTTACTCTTACTCAATTCTACATTTTCCACGTCCTTTATTCCCATGGATTCCAATGAGAATCGATTTTCCTACCCATCCAGAACCAATTTTTTTATCGACCCAAATATATCCATTAAAGTGGACCTATCAACACATAACTCCAAATCATCTTCAATGTACTGCAACCCACTGTATGCCCCCAATGCATGCCAATTGATCCATAACAATTGTTCCAACACTTCCACCTGACTGCAATTTGCAAGGTCTATATCTCCCCTAATGGTTTAGTATGTTTGAGTCTCTATGTTCTTAAGCTTATGTTCTGTACAATTGTTGGAAATACATACTGATTTTTTTAATGTTTTTCAAAGTTATTTTCAAATTCACAACTGTAGAATTCACTTGAAGCCTCCTTAGTCAATGCCTGATGATGTTGATGCCGTTAGTTTCATTACTTGCTACCTAGTGATCTGATGAAATCTCACTCAGTTACTGTCTATGATGATATATTTTTGCTTAATTTCAAGAAATTTATGTTAGTTAAGACTTATTTTGACTGAGATTAAACTTGTTTTCTCTCAGTTGCACTTGCACCGTGACTTGTGATAGTTTAAATCTGAATACATGTATCTCTGATAAATCTCCAATCTTAGAGCTTGAGAAGCATTTGCTCTGATTTCTCAACAAAACTTTCTGATATGAGCACATTGAGATTTACTAATTCCTATGGTTCAAATGCAACATCAAATTCCAGAAATACCATAATCAAATGGATCTGAGCTTAAATCGTATCTTTTCCACCATGGACGCTCTTAAGCACGTAAAGAACAGACAAGTAGGATGGGCCTGATGAAATATTTATCTTCATCCTCATTTGAACAGATAAGATCTTGTAGTGCGTCCATGAAGTTATTGATTGAATATCAACAAAAGATCCACAATCTCAGAAATCAGCAATTTTAGTACAGAGCATTGCATAAATGTGTAATGCATCTACCAGTAGCAGACCAAAAGAAGAGACAAAAAGGAGTTATCTATCTGTACAACCACATCAATATTACACTGATTGCTCCATGTACTCCACCCAACACTCACTCCGTTATGTTGTCATAGTCTCCGTTTTCTGGCGATTGCTGTCCCCCGTGACTCATTCTACCTGCACCCCCAAACTACTTTAGTCCCCGT
>JAYMSU010000461.1:0-13939 GCA_036897765.1 Erodium chrysanthum | reverse complement strand
ATGTATTAATTGATGGGTTTGCTCCTCCTCCAGCCAGTGTTGCCCCAATGTTCCCCTACTATGAAAATAGCTCCGAGTGGGATGATTTTGGTGAAGTGATAAATCCTGATGATTATGTAATAAAGGATGAAGACATGGACCATTCAGCTATGCATGTGAGTTTGGTTCCTTGATTTTATGAAAATATTTTTTCCTTTATTGTTCATATGCCGGAAAGAATTCAAAAGCACTATTGGAGACTTGTTGTGTGTGCGCTTATGTTAGCTGTATGAATAAACTATGATTCCTAGTTCATCTTCTTTCTCAGGTTGGTGGAGATTTGGATGGAAAACTTGATGAAGGCTCTGCCTCTCTGATACTCGATACAGCACCTTCAAAAGTTGTAACTAACGAATTGACTGTAAGTTCTATGGACATCTTGTCCTCTTCTATGTACTTTGTTGTGTCATAGTTACATGATTTCAGAAACCAGAAGAAAACTGAGCTGTTGGTGGTTCTTGCTTCCAGGTGCAAGTGAAATGTTCCCTGATTTACAAGGATTTTGAGGGCCGTTCTGATGGCCGCTCAATTAAGTCAATTCTTGCTCATGTTGCACCATTGAAACTTGTATGTTTACTTACCGAATTTGGCACCTTATTGTTATTCTTCCTCATGTTGCACCATTGTTGATCAAAATCAAGCCTGTATTTGGGTTTGCTGCATGCATCAATTCAAGTGGCAATTGAGTTTTGGATGTTACATGGCTCTCACATTTTCTTGTGTAAAAATCTTTATTTATGATTATAAGAATCGAATCTTTGTGGCATATTTACTCTCATTCTTTTCTCCTATTTGAGGTTTTGGTGCATGGGTCAGCCGAGGCCACAGAGCATTTGAAGCAACACTGCTTGAAAAGTGTGTGCCCACATGTCTATGCTCCTTCAATTGAAGAAACTATTGATGTCACCTCCGATCTATGTGCATATAAGGTAAATTTGAGACAGTTTACATCTCAATGAACATGTTATTTCAGGTAACAGACTTATTTATAACCCATCTTCTGAATTGCAGGTCCAACTTTCCGAGAAGCTGATGAGTAACGTGCTCTTGAAAAAGGTAAGCATCTATCTACCTTCTCCTCTTCCTCTTTTCTTCTCTCTCGTTCTGATAATGATTTAAATTACAGCTTGGTGACTATGAAGTGGCTTGGGTTGATGCTGAAGTAGGGAAGACCGAAAGTGACACACTCTCTCTACTTCCTCACTCAAAGGCAGCTCCACCTCACAAATCAGTCCTTGTTGGTGATCTAAAAATGGCAGATTTCAAGCAATTCCTGGCAAGCAAAGGTGTTCAGGTACATGTGATGCATAATCAAGATCTTGCACTCACTTGATTGCAGTAGTCACAAAAAAATTGATGAATTATTATTATAGCAATGCTGTGTTCATTGGAGACTTTCTGGTAAAACATGCATAACAAGTTCAACACTGATTACAGGTAGAATTTGCTGGTGGTGGGGCTCTGAGATGTGGCGAGTACGTGACACTACGCAAGGTTGGGGATGCAACTCAAAAGGTCGGCATTTTCATATAGAATTTGGATTGCATACTGTGTTTATTGTTGTGAATCATAACCTTGTAACTCGATGTTTTGGGTTCTTTTTACAGGGTGGTGGATCGGGTGTTCAGCAAATCGTCATTGAAGGGCCATTATGCGAGGATTATTACAAAATCCGAGAGTATTTGTATTCTCAGTTTTATTTGCTCTGATCGTATTAGTGTAGACATTCCCTGGATTTCTAATCTTTTTATTCACTACCATTTGAATGTTGTAACATTATACGAACAACAAGCAAGAAGAGAATGGTGCAATGCTAATGAATAGACATCATCGGATTTTTTGTTTTGCTGACAAAGACAGTTTCCATTCATTGTCGGAACTTGGGATTTAACCGTCAGACGAGATTTGAGTATTGATTTGTCTCCATTGTGTGTTATAATTATAGGTAAATGTTCTTAAATACTCCCTGACCTTCCAAATTACAGTCCGCTCTGGTCATGGTTTGTTCAAATTTACTCTCAGTTATTAAAATTGTCTCCATTGTTCTCTAAAAAGGGATAAAAATCAAAAATGGGTTCCAGGAATATAAAATCTACGTCATCACGTCTCATTGCCACCATTTATTCTCCAATTGTCTACTTATCGTCCAAAATGTTCTAAAATTGACAATGATAATGTTCGATCCTCGAATTTTCCTCTTCTATTCTGATTGAGATAAGAGAATCTTCCATCCAAAATAATAATAATATAAAATCATTTTTAATCGAACAAACATAAATTATTCATCTAAATATTAGCTCCAAATCATAGCTCCAAATCAGATAAAATCTAAAACATTAAGTTTTTTTTATTTATAAAATTCAATCATTTTACTTGCACAGGTTTATTTCGTGTTGTGATTCTTCATTCTTATGATTGTGTTAGTTCCAACAAAATTTAGTTTGATAGTTATATAATGACGTCAAGAAAGGGGTAAATATGTAATTACGTGGGGATAAGAAAGGAGAGACAGTTGAAGACGGACGTGTCTGAGAAGTGGGTTGATAAAAACGAGAAGCCATAGATAGTTAGGTGTGTTACTGCTAGGGATTGAAATTCCGCTACTTTCAGTTTCTTTCTAGCGCCTCTGTATCTGTAATAAATTTCCGATTTCTTTCTTCTTTGTATTGATTCGGACACCTCCAATCTTCATACATACACTGGCCATTAGAAAAAAAAAATCAATCAAATCTCTCTTCTTCTCCATTTCGTTCTCATCTTCCCCGCTAAAACCCTAGCACTGGTATTCTGTATTCTCCCCATTTCTGATTCCTCAGTTCGTTCGGTTGGGTGCATTTTGACGAATTGGGGATAAGATGGCTTCTCCGGCTGCCACGTGTTGCCCAACCTCTCTCCAGCTTCGTCTGGCTTTCAGTTGCCGGAGCTCCTGGCAGGTTCCGGCGGCTCTCGTGCGCATGCAAGGGAGGGAGCTCGTTCGCGGTGGGCGGTTGGTTTGTGCTGCGCAGAACGTGGAACGGCGGCGTTTTGGGGGTTCTTGGGTCCGGTGTGATGCTGTAGCTGATGGTTTTTCTGGATGGTCTGATTCGGGCGGTGATGAGGAGAAGAAGTCTCCGGAGTATGACAGGAAGAAGTGGATTGGAGGTATGTGGAGAGTGACTGAGTATTTGTGTGTGTGAGAGAGGTTTTTTCGTGTTAGCTTACACTGCATTGGTTCTGTTTGGTTGGTGAGAAAGTGGAGGAAATGAATTGGATGGTAAAAAAATGAGTAAAATATTTTAAGTGAAATCGAAGTGTTTTTGGTTTGCTGAGTTTCGATATCTGATTTGAAATAGCTTATTTCTTCATTAGCTGAGCAATTAAACTGACCACTGGGAAATGTGGAGAGGAGACTATGGGTGTAGTTAGTGATTACACTTGTGAAGCAGAGAGTTTTGCTATTTTGCCAATTGCATCGATTTTATGTTAGCTAGTACACACACTGTTATGTAGCTGTGATGCTTTGTTTAATTTGACATCCAATGTGGGAATACCATATGTCTGATGTAATTTATCATCTCAAGAAGTTTGGATAATTTTTTATATCTAGACATTAATCCTTTGGAGCAGAATAATTCTAGTTCCTTTGAACAATGAATAATGCTTTTGAAACAAAATTTACTTTCAGGGATGATTGGGGCAGGAATAGCAGGAATTGTCCTTGTTGTAGGCCTCACTTTTGCAGCGTTATCACTGAGCAAGCGTAGCAATTCCAGTAAGTGGTTATCTTCTTCTTGTATTATTTAGTTGTCTAGTTTGGTATTTGAGTTCAAGTGTATTGGGTTGCTTGCCTCTTTGTGTCTAATGTAGGTCGTGTTTTGTTAGAAACTACGATATATATAGATTAGCTTGATTCACTCTCTCAATATAACTACATATGCGTCTGTGCACAGGATCCACATTACAGATGGAACCCCTGACAACGGAACAGCAAGTGACTTTGGATGCTGATGATCAAGGTGACAGTGTTAAAGATGGAGATGACAGCATCGCTGTTGAGAAAAACAATAGTAGTCCAGAAAGTGAGACAGGTAAAAATGAAGATTCTGATTCTCCATCTCCAGAGTTTGTTGAAGCTCCTACTGAAAATAAACTCAGTGATGAAATTGATACCAAGAATACATCAGTAAATGATATTGTTGCCATTCAAGAAAATTTCCAATATGACTCGGCCCTCGATGACAATTCTGTTGCTCCTGATACAGACACAGGCTCTTTTAAGCCACATGAACCTGAAATTGTTGATAGTTCTGTTGTTGTCAATGAATATAATGATTCCATCGACAGCCTCGATGTGGGTACACCAGAACTGGCTTCCGAAGTAAACCAAAGTGAGGTTGAGCTAACCAACTTGTCTGTCTCTGAGTCCATTTCAATTGAACTTTACACTAACCAGGAAGAAATTCCTGGGTTGAGTGAAGATGGAAATTCCGATCTTTCTTTTGATTCTTCTAGTTCCGTCACCCATCCTTCTAGTGAACTTGTGTCTGATATTGTGGCCGAAGTTGATGTAGTAACCATAGCCTCATCTTCATCTACAAATAATCTCGACCTAAGCAAATCACTTCAGGTCTCAGCTGAAGATAATAGTTCATCCCTCAATTTAAATGAAACTGAGTCTTCTGGAATAGCATTTGTCTCAGCATCAGCATTTCCAGTTGAAATTGAACAAAAATCAAACGGTCATAGTGAGATGAATATAAACACATTGTTTGCTTCACCAAATCCCGGGGTTTCCTTTTCCTCTGCTGGGATTCCTGCTCCATCTGTAGTTTCTGCAGCTCTACAGGTTCTTCCAGGAAAAGTGTTGGTTCCTTCAGTTGTTGATCAGGTTCAAGGGCAGGCACTAGCAGCACTTCAAGTGTTGAAGGTACTTTTGCACAGCCATTAGCCAATCACTTCTTTTCTCTTTGTTTATGAGCTTAGCTTGAAATTTTTACTTCTGATATAGGGGAACTAGAGTACAAGAGAAGTTTATCTAGGTCATAAATAACCAAAATAGATTCTAGAGTATTGTTTATCCTTTTAATATCCTGACACTATGTTGTGTTCATTCATTTCTGCCATCTGATTACCTAAGGGGTGAAGGTTGTACCTAACATACTTGTTTGTCAAGTATGTGGGTCCCAGGTTTCACTTTGAGATGATTTCCTTGACATTGCAAAGCTTCCAGTAACTTAGGTAGATGCAAGTAAACCCCACCTTTGTCTTAGAAGGATTGTAGTGATCTGAATTGATCATCATGGATGAACTGGGTCATAAAATATCTCTCAGATGATGTGTCATTAAGTTGCATGGAAAACAGGACATCTATTCCTAATAGAGGAAACTGAGTGGAATCTTAGAAAATCAAATGATTTTGGCACATGCTCAGTTAGGAAAATGGATAAGGATAGTAGATGAGATGAGTGTGGATCTGCAAAATAAAAAATAATAAGGGATATAAATTGCATACAAATTAATTGTAGGCAAAAGGCGTATTCCCCCAATTGTCAATACATCTGCTGGCAGTTAAATAGCGTAGGAAGTTTATAATTGTGAAAGGAAAGACAAGTGGGAATGGTATGCAGGCTGAGGGTATCTTTTAAGAAGCATCACAATTAATTTGAGCCTCTTGAGTCCTGTATGGCCTTATAGTGAGTTGAGAAATTTTAGCTCATCATATCATGCTGTGTTGGTAACTAAATAACTAGATGTTAGAGATGATGCAAAGGCTTTCAGTTCATAGTTCAAATGCCATTTGTAATTTCAGGTCATAGAGGCTGATGTTCAGCCTACTGATTTATGTACACGACGTGAATATGCGCGTTGGTTGGTGACTGCAAGCAATGCTCTCTCCAGGTATTCATATCTGTGTTCCCATGGGTGCTAGGATATCCAGTTAGCAAGTTATACTGCATATTTATATGTTTGACTGGAGATTTGAATGATTATCTTTTACTTGCAGGAATTCAATTTCAAAGGTTTATCCTGCAATGTATATAGAAAATGTTTCTGAGCTTGCATTTGATGATATTACTCCTGAAGACCCTGACTTTGCATACATTCAAGGTGAGACTGTATAATCATAGTTTTGTGCTGTAATACGTAGAAGTCTTCCCAGTGAGCCTTATTGACCTTCTTATGTTCCCTCGTTACTTGTGTCTTGTTCACATGTTTAGGCCTGGCAGAAGCTGGACTTGTATCAAGCAAGCTTTCTAGACGTGATATGCTTTCTTCATTAGATGAGGACCACACTAATCCATTATACTTCCGTCCTGAAAGGTGATTGTACCAAATTAGCTGAAATGGAATCTGTTTCTTTCTGTAGAATGTTATTTTAGACAGACGGAACTAGATATCTACATGACCCAGTTATAATAGGGATCCTGACTGCCACATACTGCTACAGTTGCATAACTGAAAATACTTTAAAATTTCATATGATGCTCACACCCTAATATAATATCTAAAAGTTACTGTAACTTAACACTTAAGATTTTTCTCACAATTTTATTATTGCAGCCCTCTCTCGCGCCAAGATCTTGTAAGCTGGAAAATGGCCCTAGAGAAAAGGCAGCTTCCTGAGGCTGACAGGAAGGTTGCTAAATTTGAAGCTTCTTTGTTGTTTAGTTTTTTTCTACTTTGTCACGTGTAGCTGTGAAAGTAACTAATAGATTTATATTTAACTGAACTTTGTGTTCAAGAACAGGTATTGCACCAAGTTTCTGGTTTTATAGACACGGATAAGATACACCCAGATGCATGTCCTGCAATTGTAGCTGATGTATCTGCAGGAGAGCAGGGAATAATAGCTCTTGCATTTGGTAAGTTGTAGTACACTTTAGCCACTTCCTACTTAGATCGGTACTTCATTATTAATTCTAGTCTCACTTTATATTGTAGGTAACACAAGATTGTTTCAGCCTGATAAACCAGTCACAAAAGCCCAAGTTGCTATTGCTCTTGCCATTGGTGAGGCATCCGATCTTGTAAGCGAGGAACTTGCACGCATTGAAGCAGAAACTATGGCAGAAAATGCTGTTTTAGCACACAATGAATTGGTAGCCCAAGTTAAGAAGGATATTGATGCAAGTTTTGAGAAGGAACTTATCATAGAAAAGGAAAAGATTGATGCTGTGGGAAAAATGGCTGAACAGGCAAGGCATGAATTGGAAAAGTTAAGAGCTGAGAGGGAGGAGGATAATATTGCTATAATGAAGGAACGAGTTGCTATTGAAGCAGAAATGGAAGTTCTGTCGAAGCTAAGGCGTGAAGTGGAGGATCAGCTGCAGGGTCTCATGAGCAACAAGGTAGAGATAGCATATGAAAAGGAAAGGATAAACAAACTTAAGACTGAAGCAGAAAATGAAAGCCAGGAGCTAACCCGGTTGCAATACGAGTTGGAGGTTGAGCGCAAAGCCTTGTCCATGGCCAGGTAAGAAACCATCTTCTTTTCCATTCAATAGATGGCAATTGCAATAAATGAAGACAGTTTTTTACTTCTCCTAGTGTCATGAATGCGTGTGGAATTTTTTTCTCGCCCAACCAATAGGCATGCCCTTAATAGTAGTTCTTTTTAGGGATAATCTCACACAGCTACCCTTAAGTTTTTACAACCCTCCCTAAGTTTTTTAGTCTCATTTTATCCCAATTCCGTCAACTTTTGAGTGTGAAATGATGAAAATACCCTTACTTTTTATTTTCATGAGGGTATTCATCTTTTCACACACAAAAGTTGACGGAATTGGGGTAAAATGAGACTAAAAAAACTTAGGGGGTTGTCAAAAAATAATGGGTAGTTAGCTTAGAATGGGGCATACTTAGGGATAGCTGAGTGAGATGTTCCCTTCTTTTTATATGCCACTTCAATAATTCGATTTTGCTTCTGACGAAATTACTTAGCAGAGCCCATGCCTGATCTTTTCACCTACAAATACCAGTTATCATGTCCCTTAATGAAGGTCCCATAGTTTATCTAGATGTCTCAACTTGTCAATGTTGAACAATGTGTGAGTGCATGTAGGTCACTGTAATGATGATGTAGGATTCTTCAAGGCAAACAAACCTATGATAAAAAATGATTAACGTTCTTTGTTTGCTACTTTACTGGTTAGCGATGGCTCTTAAGTAAATCTTGTCCAGCTACTGCAAATTTTTTTAATTTCTTAATATATAGGGCATGGGCGGAGGATGAGGCAAAAAGAGCAAGAGAACAAGCAAAAGCGCTGGAAGAAGCTAGAGACCGCTGGGGGAGGCGTGGCATTAAGGTAGTTGTGGACAGTGACCTTCATGAAGAAACAGCTAGTGAAACCACCTGGGTCAGTGCCGGGGAGAAGTTATCAGTCCAAGGAACTGTAGGCAGAGCCGAAACCTTAGTGAGCAAGCTCAAGGCATTTGCAGCTCAGGTAAAAGGAAAGTCCAAAGATGTGATCAGCCAGATTATCGCTAAGATAGTCTTCTTGATATCAATGTTGAAGGAGTGGGCCTCTGCTGCTGGAACTCGAGCCAATGAACTAAAAGGGGCGGCTGTATCAAAGGTCAGCACAACAGCACAAGAACTGCAGCAAAACACTGTAGAATTCGGGTCAGCTGTCAAGGAAGGAGCGAAGCGAGTTGCTGGAGATTGTAGGGAAGGAGTTGAGAAACTCACCCAAAAGTTCAAAACATGATCTCCCTTCCCTTTCACCCAAAATTTTCAGTTTTTGTAGTTGATTGAGCTGGATTTGGCGATTGCAAGTACGAGGCTGCATATCCGGCGATTATTTAGACACTATAAATCAGATACATTATACTGAGCACAGTTTTTGTAGTGCTGTGATAGTGATATTACAGCACTTGTGCAACTCAGAGAACTGCCGCACTTAAATAACAAGGAAATAAGCAGTTAAATAACGAGAAAATAAATATTTGCATTTTGAAGTTAACTCATTGGGCAATAGATTATCAGTATTGTTGGGGGCATTTTCAATCGAAATATCAGCGTTGTAGAAGCTATTTTCAATCTAATCAGAGTGGTGTTATACGTTGATAACTTGTTCTTAGTGTTCCCCAAGAATTGAATATGCTCTTGGTTAATTAGACTAGATATTCCTCGATCAATTAATATCAACATCAATAACCTGAATTGTCACACATTCACTGCACCAGCAAAAGAAGGCAACATTAAGCAATTTGATACTAACACGGTACAAGAAAAACGATAGAAGAAACAAGATAAATTCTGAAATATCACAAGAGTAACTTCCAAACACAAAATTCAGGTCATATAATGTCTTGAATAAGAACATTGACTGCTAAACATATCTAGCTAAAAAAAGACAATCCACGCAACAAGATCCTTATGCAGCAATAACTGATGTAGCCTACTTGTGAGCACCAGCAGACCTGCAAGCAACATTAACAAATTAGTGTTATCAGTAGCAAGGCAAGGAAGTAGTAACCAATTGTCCAATACTTATAATGGGAAACAGTATATTTCATAGGAAACTACCTCATCTTGCGGAGAACGCTAGACATCTCCTCACGCTTCTTCTTGGCCCTCTTGTGGGTGCCCAACTTTCGCTTAGCCACCTTCAGTGCTCTCTTGTCCTTTCCAACCTTGAGAAGCTCAGTAATTCTCTTCTCATATGGGGCAAACCCAGCAACTTCCCTGATCAAGTTCTTCACAAAATGAACCCTCTTGCTGGTTTTCTGAAATGCAAAACAAAAGTGTTGGTAAAATCAATATATAACCGCGCAATTGAGACATTCAACAAAAACAAAATGTAGTAGTTGGTAAAATGTGAATTCTTTAGGCTTGTTACATACCCCTTTGCGGTCAGAAGGGCGCACAGGCAATTCCTTCTTTGTGACAATGTGACCCTTGTTCAGGCCAACAATGAGGCCAGAGTTGGGCTGTTTTGGGGCCATGACCTGATTCATCATAGTCAGGAAATTCAGCTAAAAACAAGCATACAATTAACCATATATGCTAGTGAAGGTCACTGATAATAGAAATGCAAAGTCAATTGCAGAATCAATTCATCAAACAAGCTAGAAAATACCAGTTTCTTAATAACAAGGTCCTAAACTGACACATGAAACACACATCGAAAATACAGATTACAAATAAATAAGATCCATATATATGAAGGTAGCTTAATAATCCAAGTCTAGTTTCGAAGCAATTATCCAGAAAAAATAGAACACCAATTGTCTACATTGAACAAATAACATAAATGACAAACTTCCGCCGAGGCAAAACAACAAAAAACGACTACAATCAGATACAAAACCCAAACCCTAGGGAAAATGGATCACTGCACAAACAGACGATATGAATTATAAAATTCCAGAAAAGTAATGCCAATACAGAAACTACAACACAGTAACCAAATCGAAAACAATTCAAATACTGTAATACTTTTTCATCCTCCGAGATGTTAAAACCAATAATAAGACTAAGATTTGGAAAATGGCGATGGACATAAGCTAAAAAAAAAAGGAACGCGATAACGAAGAGCTCGGTAAGCTTACCTTGCGACGATACTCAGCTTCGACGATCTGAGGTGAGTGACGACGAGCTAGGGTTTGTGCACCAATTTATAGCGAGGCTTGGGTGGGGAAGAATGGAAACCTATATGATACGACGTCGGATGAAACCAGGCTTTATTTTATTTTGAGCCCAGCCCAAATATGAATTATGCGGCCAAGCTCAGGACCACAAATTAATTCGGAATTTTCAGCGTATCGTTAGAACGATATCAAAACGCCGTCGTCTCCTACACGATTTAACGAACACTAATTCCGAGTAACACAATTAAGTGGATAGTAAAAGTTTGAGTAAAAACAAAAAATCACCTAGTGTTTAGAAGAAATACTTTCTTTTTTTATGTTGGAATAAAATCACGTTTATATCAGGTTTTTCATCTATATGTACTTTTTGTTGACCTACATTTTTATCACTTAAATCATTGGTTCGACGGCCTACTAATTTTATGATTATGTTACGTATTTTTACTTCATTTATTTTGTTATCATGTTGTCATTTTAATTTTAGTAATGTTATACTATTACTTGACCCCTTCTGCTGCTTAAAAACGGTTGAACTAATTGAAAATATTAAGGATAACGAATGCTTAAGTTGAAAATGTTATTCGTTTTCAATTATTCGTTCTAAAAACTAAGAGTGTATTTCTAAAGCAATGCATACCTCTATTTATTTATATCCCTTTGAATAGTTCATGTATTCTTACATAGTAAGGAAAGTTCAGCAACTTGTCGAAGGATGGAAGAGAGATTATGGCGTCTTCCATAATTTCTTCCATCAAGGTCACATCTTGTTTCCCTTTATCCTCTTGTCCTCAAAATTCCATATTTAGATGAACTATCGATACATAGAAAAGTTAACACAGGAAGCAATGTGATATTTTAATTGCCCTCAAAATACAAAGACATTGCATTAGAACATTGCGCATGCCAAATGGAAACAACGATAACCTTTCAACACCAATTCAACTAAGGAATTGAAACCTCTCGCTGGTTAAGCAAGAATGCAATATGAGGTCTTGGAGGGGATTGGAGTTAGAGAGGCACTCGGTTGGGTGTGTCGAGAAGGGTGAACGGCGATGGATATAGAAACGGATTATCAGATGTGACATTTCCTTTATTATAAGATTAGTGAACAAATTAGCTCATGGTATTGCTAGGATATAGCTCATTCTTACCCTGATTGTGTTTCGAATGTATCTAATCTCAATGAGCTTTTTCAGTAATAAAGAGGAGGAGACCATTTATCAAAAAAAAAAAATTCTAGACCAAAACAGCATCCATGATAGAGACTAATTTGGAATAAAGGCATATAAATAGAACATTTTATATATAACTCTGGTAGGAAAACTTAATCAAAACAATAACATTATATCCCAGCGAATTCTACAAAACAATAAAACTTCAGCCATATAAATAGAAAGAAAAAAAGATGAGAATTATTTACATCTTTTATGAGGGGGGAAAGGAAAAAGAAATTCAGAACATTTTGTGCTTTGGATACTCACTCCTACCAGTAGCAGAAGAAAATTTGAAAGAGTTGCTCCCAACAAGATGCACCAGAAGAAAATTTGATGTTGCATCTTCTTAAAATCAATCCTTGAGTTATTATTGGATCATCATCTCTCGCCCAGACCTGAAACAAAATATCCAATCAGATCCAGAAAGGAGAGCTTCATGGCAATCCCTAGTAGTACATTCCAAAACCTGTAAAAAAATGAAATACAGAACTTCAGGGATGGGTGTGTTTGTATACCTGCAAGTAGACCCATTGCCATTCATAGATAGTGGTATGAGATTTCTTTCCCGACCCAAAGACAAAATTTCCTGCATCCTCTCTGGCCAATCTGAATTCAGTCTCCGGGCAAAATCTTCCACTTCTCTGCATCAAAACAAGAAGCACAAGTTTAGAATAGAAAAGGCGAAAGTTGGTATGTCGGGTTTTATGAAACTATATAAAGCTACTAATATATGGGTTTAAAATGAAAACTAAATCACCATCATCTAAATCATTTACTTCCACTAGAATTATGAAATACTAAAATGATATAAATACAGGAATTAAGAAAACACATGTATCGGACCTGTCAAGTTCTTCCTTCAATGCCGGATCTAAATCATCATCAATGTCACCTTCATCAAACTCAAGCTTAGGTAAAAAGGGGAGAGCAGCAGAATCTTGGGACTTTGATGCCTTGGTAGGAGTGCCAGCCAAGACATTGCTAATCTCGCCATTGTGGCAGTCTGAGGGGAGCACATCCAACCCCTAAACAGAAAGAAGACATAAGCTTCCTATTGTTCTGGGTGCGAATGCACCAACAGAGAGAGAGAGATTTAAACCTTATGGCTTCCATTTCCAATGTTTGAGATGGGGTCCTTCTGTTGATCCTTTCTTCTCCGGTTTTTCTTTTTATTCTTATTACTTCTTGCAGTCTTCGAATCTGTAAAACCAGAAACATTGATCCAGGGTAATAACAAGATACAGGACATACTGACAATTAAAACTTCCAGATATATAAGTTGTAGGAAGCTGGACCATATGATATTTACTGAAGTGACTTCAATAAAATGCAGTGGCTCCATACAAAACCACAATTGTTCTTATTCTATAGCCCAACAATTCCATTACAAATGTTTCAGGTAATATTGATTCAGACTGGTTGTGGCTACTTGAAATATGTGTTTTCTATGAATTAGAACTTTCCAGAAGAAAAACATGATTTACTCTCCTCAGCAAGTAAAATAGGCACTCTAAGATCAAATAGGTAGCTTAATATATTTTTGTTTGATGTGCAGATGTGCTGATATATTAATTGTATTTTCTATTTGTTTCTCTGAGAAAATATTTACCAGCCTACATAATAATCACAGTGCTACCTCTGTCATCATCATGGATATATAATTTCAACAACAAATGAAAATAAATAAGGATAATTGTGAACAGCCAAAGAAGTAGGTCAAACGCATAAGTAGATAAGGCAAGCCCTCTGTAAATGGGATGAAGAGAGAGCATATCTCACATATACCTCCATTTCCACCATTTATAAATGACAAGAGATCATCAACAGATCGATCGTCCACATGCTCCTCCTCAATCTCAACATTCTGAACATGTAGAATATCAAATTTACTATTTATGCAAACACATAAATGTGTAAGGAATTATTGGCTCGAGATTGCTCGCTTATATTTGGGTTGGGCAGTAAATAAAATCAAATTTAGGCATCATGGATAACATAAAATAGATAAGAGTAAAGAAGTAACAGTGATTACCTTAAGTCTTTCTCTCTCTTTCAATTCTTTCCTCTTCCTTGCATATAATCGATTCAAAAGCCGGATACGTGGATCATCAGTC
>JAYMSU010000460.1:0-13942 GCA_036897765.1 Erodium chrysanthum | reverse complement strand
AAAGACACGATGGATTTGGATCTCTGCGGGTTTGTCTCAGACTCGCCATTTCCAGATCTCGGGCAGAGGAGCGCGAAAGTTGAAAGCGAATTTAAATAAGCGTAGTCTAGAATTTCAAGCATTATTTAATTCGAAAACATCAAAACAAAACCACCCTTGCGATGTCAATTATTTACTACATCTACCCCTATAGTAAAGCCTCTGGATCTCGTTTTTGGGCTTCTCCATCCAAAGCCCAACACCGGCCCATTTTCTCAGCTGCAAATCAGATCAGGAACCAACCATACACAGATTTATGCGAGTGTGAAGCTGAAACAGCTGAAATGGAGCCCGAAACCGCCATAGCCACAACCTCATCGAAGAATCGCTCTTCCAAACGCATCTTGTTCGATCGCCGATACGGTTGGGTGTAATTTTTCTCCACCTCTCTCTGTGTGTTCAATGCTATGAACACAAAATCAAAGCATGATTTGATCATTTTGTTTGTGTAGGTACGATGAATGGACAAACCCATCTGAGGTGGCTCTCGCCGGTGGCCGAGGAATGTAAGTTTGTAACCTTTTCGTCTCTCTCTTTCTCTGATTAAGCCTGTGTTTGTTTTGCATTGGGTTCAATTTGTGAAGGCTTTGATTTTTATTTTCAATTGGAGCTCTTTATCAGCAACTAATTGGACAATATTAACAACCCTTATGAATTGTTACTGATTAATTTTGTTTTTCTTTCCCAAAAGGTTTTGCATTTTGCCTCTAGCGAAGACCCTGCTGAATTCGGCAACACAGTCCGTATGATTATCTTCCTTGTTCTGATCTGTTCTTGTATTAGCTATGCTGTTTTAGTATCTAGTTTGTAGTAATACTAATTTGTTTATCAACCCTGTATGGTTTATGTATCGATCATAATGTAGTTCATAGTAGCTTAAGGCCTTCTTAGTTTACTATTATCCGTTCTTGTATGATATACTATGTGGGATTATTATCCTGAAGCTAAAAGGGGCATGCTTCATATTTTTTGTGGCTGCAATTTGAAGCTCTGGTAATTGGACCATGAGCTTCTTCTTTGATGTTTCTAGTTGAATAATACTATGTGGCCGAGTGGTGAGTGAACTCATCCTATACTCGAGTAATGGAAGTGAATAGATAGTTTGCATTTGCTTGCACGTCTAATAGAACAACCCGATGTTCAGCAACCAAACCCATCAGTGAGCTGCTGATCAGGTGTTTCAACTGCAGATGCAAGGGCACTCATAGGTTTTGTACTCATGAATTCGCACATCACATGGATATAGTAAATATAGCCTCAAGTAATGTGTTCAATATGAAGTAACTATGACATAGCAGGAATAAGGCGAAACTCAGTAATTATAAGCTATGTAGTATGGTTGAACTCTTGAACTAGTTAAGTAATTGCAAAGGTATTTTGTGGGAACCAACTTTTGATTGATCAAGAAACGTAGTACTAGAGTGATATTGCACAGCAGGATAGGTCCTATGATGATGTCCAGTAGTCCTTAAGAAAATACTCATCAGCAGTCAGAGATCACAATTACGGGTCTGCTGCTATTATGGTAGGTTGAATCATACTATTTAAGCCCGCACTGACTATTTGAGTTTCAGTCAGTAGTCAACAGTGTCAATGTTATTGGGAACATGCTTGCTTTTTGTGTTTCCTCAAGATATTGATACCATTTTTAAGCTACAATATACATATAGAAGAAAACAGATACTTTGCAATTTCGTCTAGTGATACTCATTCATTAGTTGCTGATATTGAAACAGATGAGAAGTCCAAGGGCATAGAAGTTCAGTCCGTGTTGCTTTTATGTGTTTATTACACTTGTTTTCTTCTTGCCAACCTACATTATATTATATTATATTTGGCACGCCGCATATACGAATCAAAATAATAATGCATCTATATTGTGTCTTTTTTTATTAATTGCTCTTTGTTGGAAGATATGCTCATAATTTTTCCAGGACACATAGAAATGCATAGAATTTCTGAACGTGTTGCTCAGTACATATAATACTTCATTGCCCAGATTTTGATACATTTGCCTTGCTACCCTTCTTTGACAGATAAATGTTGTAGTGAGATCCACTTCCCAAGTTCTTGAGAAGCCAGATCTCCTCTCCCTTCCTGCACTTGAAGACCAGCTTCATAAATTCATATCTTCTGTGCAAAAACCAGATATGAAGCTGTTTGCATGCAAAGGAAACTCCACTTCACAAACTACATAAAGTTGCATTCAAGCTTCTCCATTGGCAAGCAGCAAGCAATGAATTGCAAACAGCTATGTATACTTGGATTTCCTGAGCTGCTTGCCTGGAACAATATCTATCATTGTGGGGATGGTGATAAATTTGTTGAAAGGTTGTAACTGTAATTTATAAGATACAATCTGGGTTCGATTGATTATAACACATTATTATTACTACCATTGAAATTGACTGGTTTTTTAAATCCCAGAACATTGAAATAAGAAGTGTTGTTTGACACAAACAAACAAAAGTGAGCTATTGTCAACGTCTGTCTGAAGATATACATCTGCAATCTTTTGTAGTCAATAAAATTTTCAATATTTGGATTTTGATTGGAACTGATATGCCTATCTTTAGTTCTTCATCATAGATTGGTTGTCTACACATAAAATCTTCAATATCAATGGATAAACCTTTTTTTTTTTAGAAGAACCGATAAACCTTAAAAGTGCTGGAATCTGTTCTTAAAGAAACATTGCTGCACACATTTTTGAAAAGCATTATATAAACTCACATAAATATTAAGAAAAATCTCATTTTTTTTCAAGTATGAGGTTGCACCCTCATATTTTGCTTCTATTATAAACTTCCAAAAAAAATCTTGACTACACATATTTCCTTTACAAACCAAACCAGCCTACAAGTCCCACAAAAGGGCAGATGTTGTCAGGACTTGACTTCTTACCATCAAGCCAACCACCTGGTCTCACTAGGCCAAAGGCTAAGCACACAATCCCAATATTATGCCTATGAATATACAAGGATTTCTTGCAGAACACACTAGCTAACAACTTTGGCATCAAACTCCAATCCAATGCCTTGGAGTTTGGATTCAGGTCTCGTGTGAAATGACATGACATATTTACCCTTCAGGACTTGTTTATAAACTTCCTGGCTTTACTCGAGAAGCTTCGAACTACAGTCTGGTCAGAGAATGTCAAGGGAACTTCCTCTTCAGTAGGCCACCCCATCGAAGTCGAACCACCCACCTCCTCTTTTGTATTGCTTCCATCATCCGGCTCCTCCGGTATATCCCGATACAGGTGCTTCAACATGAAAAGAGCAGTATCGTAGTCCCTCCAATAATTCCTACATACACCAACATTCATCACTCTAGTTAATAAAACACAAAATGACGTGTATGCAGGCTTGAAACGGGTCACAAAAATGTTTACTATTACTAGAAAGCAACTTTTTGTTTTTGTTTTTGAAGGACACAAGAAGGCAAGTGAAAATAGTTCAAAGATAAAATTTCATGAAATAAACAAAGTTATTTTGTTACAGTTTAAGGTACTTACGTATGCGCTCCGATGGCCTGAAGGTAAGGATGTTCGAATGTTTTATCCTGAGGTACTAACACAAAATCATTACTTGAAATCAACAGAGCATGCTAACAAATAATGTCCAACATAACTAAAGGTGAGAGATACTACATCAACCAGACAACTCTTCTTACTATATATATTTCATGCATATGCTAGGATAATTACATGGCACCTCGACAGGATTTATTTTGACAAAGCCATGTAAGAACCCAATCTGTACATTTTCATGATAACATAAATAGCCAATTTGCTTCACATACTAAACAATAAATGCATTCTTCGATGACTGAATCAAGGATTCTATAATCTGTGGGCGAACCAGACACATGACATGCACTGCCTGGAATGTGATACCTGTTTGTGACAACACACTGAAGTTGCACATGGGAAAAGTACTGGTACATAAACAATTGCATGGAATTGACTCTGTGTGTGTGCGCGCGCGCGCGAGCGCGATACTGTAGATAGCTATAGCCTAACTATTGGTTATAAAACAGATAAAACTAAGCACCTGAAGCATATGATCAATTCGTCCTGCACCTCCTGTTACCCTCTCCATCATGAGAGATCCATAAGATATCTCTTCTTTTTCTTGGTCATTTTCTTCTCCTTCTGAAATGTATAAATTATTATGTATTAAATAATTAAAAAGCGAAAACTGTTGAGACATTAACATAGTCAAAGTAAGATTTTACTACTACTTTCATTATGGGAACAGGAAACAGTGATCTGTTTATCATTACAGGTAACTGAAGTGGATATATGATTCAATAATAATCAGGGAACTCATATGGGAATTAAGACAATATAAGATATATGAGCCTCATCTTCACAGAAAACACTATAGAAATGGATTAAAGGTTCTGTTACCTTCAATGGCATCCATGTTTCTTGATTGGCAAACTGTGAGCACTTTGTCCTATTCAATAAGCATAGAGTTTAAAAGTCAGGTAGTTTCTTATTATATCTAGAAATCAATAACGATATACGCATGCAGTAGTTCAATTTCTTATCCAAACTCAAATATTTATGGTAAGTGAAATTAAGAAGCATTTCAAGTTGGATCAAATTAGATAATGGATAAAGACAAACCACAACCTTAAAGTTGCAGCTCTATAGTGAGATGTACTAATATAAAGTTGCAAGTGCACAATGGTGGCATACTTAATAATCAGCTTTAGTGATTATAAAAATCCTGAGTATCAATTCTTAATATGCAACTAACTGTATAAGGCTAACTTGTTCGTATAAGGAAAACAGAGCTATAGTTGGGAATTCAAACTCACCCTCACAGAGTTGAAATGATTCTTAACTATTTGAGAACGAGCAGCTAAATTTTCAGTAAACTCCTGTACAGTGTCAGAAGTAAGTTGCATGAAAGTGGGAGTACTTTCAAAAGTAGCTATTTGATCAAAGACCCATACCTGGAACCCAATATGTAACCTCTTTCCACCTTTGTGGTAAGGGACAATAACTGGACACTTGCTGAGGTATTCCTTACAGACGAGTGGTTCGATTCTATATAAAAGAAAAATAGCTTCTAAATATCGTTTTCGTTTAACATAGCTCAGCATAAAGAAGTAAGAAAAAACTGGAACCTGATCTGAAAGCTACTATAGATGTATTTGAATGTGCAGGCTTTTAATTATATCATATTGACCTTGAGAAACATTTTTTGCTCAGATAAAAGATGAGCGATGTTGTGTGGGGTGTATATGTCTGCATTTCATAGAGGAAAGTGAGGTCCTTCCCTGATGCCCTATAATCCCAGTGATGTATGACATCTATAAATACTCGGTGCCGAGTAGACTCAGTCAAACAGACTCAGAGGCATCAATACTCTACACCCAAGCAGTATCTAGTCCTAGTTTCTTGTCCCCCACCCACCACACAGCTTCTCAGTAATAAGTCTAACCTTCTACTCATGTAAAAGCTTGACCTCGACCAGCCTCTGATACTCTTTTACTGCAATCACTCTCCATTAAAAAAAAGGTGAGAAGCTCTTGAACAAGAGCTCAAGCAGCAATCTCTCTTTGTATATCACATAAGCCGTCAAGTATGTACTAGACAGCCTCCATATCCAGTAACTTCTTTTGGGTAGGTTTCGGGTGCCGATTTCTTAGTGTCGCCAATGCGAATTTTCTAATCTTTCCTATATTTATTAGTAAATCACTACCAGCCTAAAATGAAACTAATTTCAGATGTCTATCATTAGCTAGGAGCATGTTTCTTAAGATTCCCTCTCACAGTCTTGGCTCTCTTGATGCAGGGGAACTTCTCCTGCTTGTTGGAATAAGCATTCTAATACTCTATATTGGAAGGATCAATATGATTATGATATGCTCTGCATGTGAGTCATATGCAAGTAGAAGTGCATACATATGTGTGTAAATAGGTATATCATATATATTCGTATATTATTGTGCAAGAAAAGTAGACATGTATACACAAACATGGAGGTAGAAGGCCGTGAAGAATAGATACCTATATGCTACAGGATCATAGGGGTGAAAAATATTGAACATTTGACGACAAGCTGGCATCTCTTCTCTTACATTTCCCTCTTCCCAGTATTCCTGTCCTTTGCCTGGAAACAAGAAGAAATCAACTCATGAAAACTGTATTTTAGTCTAAGATATAGGGGTAAATGTAGAAATCAACTTGAGAGAGATAAATTTATATGGAAAACGAGAAAAGACTTGATAGAGCTTGACTCAATGGAGGACATAACATTAGATAGGATGGAATGAGGAGGGAAATAGGAGCCAAGGGGGCCAAGGAGTTCTGCTACAGGACAAATATGCCCTATTCCAAAAGTGGTTTGATAGTTATTGATCACTTGTTTTTAGAACATCAGTAACCCAGCCATTTTTTCAAACAAAGTAGTGGTTGCTTACTTTTAATTTTAGAAGAAAATGATACGGACCTAGGTATTCATTAAAGTTTCCAGACATGGCAAAAAAATAATTTTGTAAACCACATGCATCAGAGAGATATGCAATTATATAAGATTAGTAAAAACAATCATGAAGTATATAATGAGTAATTGGATAATAAACTCATTTATGTGAATAACTTGTATCATGACTTGACACAAAAGGCTGAACATACATCGAGATAATCTTTCAGTTGGACATTTGAATTTCAAGACATTGACTAGCAACATATGCAATATGTCTAGACCTTTTATCTATTAATAATATGCAACTCCTTGATGAGGCAAAAACTGTAATTCTAATGGCAACTCTCATTTCATAGAAGCATGTCTCTTCAAAAGTAAGATCCATGGTTCTAAATTTTGCTTACCACCATGCCTCATAATAGCAAATCTATTCATATTTAAGCATGATAATAACAATAGATAATTAACTTTTATCAATCCTCTTTTGAGTAAAAAAAAAACTTTTACCAATCCCAAGGCGAATATTCCGAAGGGCAAGGAAGACACCAAGAGGTGATCCAACTGCAAAGAATGTGTCAACCTAACACATAAAAAAGATTAATCAAATAACAGGACCCAAGAATATGCAGTTAGTGTCAATAATAGAATACGTCAAAAGGTCTAGCTAGTACAGAGTACACCACCCCTTCTTCCTTGGATGTACAATAAACTACACCACCACCATAAAATGACCGATGGACACAAAAATTGGGAATAAAAGTATCAAGCTCTTTTAGGATACCTTGAATTCAAGCTTTGTGTAATTAATACAGGGGGTATAACTCTTTGATCCACATTTTTGGTCTGGTGGCAGCATCTCGGAATTTCCTTGCTTTGGCATATTAACAATCACGTTCTCATGACCTGTTTATATTACACAGAATTTTAAACACAGAGAAGCTCTTCCCATACATAAAATCAAAGAAATAACATGAAGTGCAGCACACCTGGACGCCATCCTCCACTAGTATCTCCAACACTACTCCGTGATTCCATCTCTGCCATTTTTGCTTTTAGAGAATCAATCTGAAAAAATGAATTTTTTAGTGCATCAAAAGGAAAAGTTAAATATTTGAGGTTGGGAAATTTGCATGTAAAAAGAAAACACGTTGAAAATATTTCTTTCTGATAGCCACCTCTTCCCTCAGCGATTGGATTGTTTTTTCCTTATTGTCTGTATCTCCACACACCTCCCCGGCTTCCAAAGCAACAACAGGAACTGCACAGTTCATCTCAGACGAGTGATCCAAGTTATTCCTGGGAGAAAGCATATTGCCAGAGTCACAAACTAACTCACTGATAGCATCCTGAGCATTTGGTTGTTCAGGGTCCACAGTGCTTGATCTAAGTTCAACAGAATCCAATGTGTTGGGAGACGAGGTTGCAGAAGACCCATGGGGATATTCATCCTTGAATTCCATAAGATTTGGCTGTGAGTTCATCTTGTCTTCATCTATAGGATCCACAGTGTTTTTGGTTTCAGCAGTCAAAGTGGAATTCTTATCGTTGTGCAAATCAGCTGCCAAGCCTTCATTTCTAGCATGCTCCTTATACATCCAATCCATTGGAAATGGGGAGGATAGAACCTCTTGATGGCAGAGTATATCATAAGAAAGGACACTTCCCAAAGAATGACCATATATGGAAACCTATATAGTTTTTGGCACATTATAAGATATCTGACACAAATGATAAGTAACTAGTAGCAACTTCATGGAGAAAATTAGTGAATGTTCAAGCATCCAAATACCTTTCCATCATAACCAGGATTCCTCTTAAGAAACTTCACATATAACATGTTTAATTGGTTGGATACCTGAAGAAGTAAATAAACATCAATTCAAACTTCAAATAAGGTACTCATTATATCTTTGTCTCCACAAAATGGGGGTACCATCTTTAAAAAGCTGCAATCATTGACTTAAGTTTCGACGTGAATTTTTAAACAAGCAAATCAATGACTGGGATTTCAAAATAACAGAAAGCAAACCTAAAAATAGAATATATAAAATAATAATAAATACTCGAGGCATCTTCACCATAAAGATACGCTTTCATAAGAGAATATGCTCACTGACTCCACAGAACATCACACATATCTGTAACTTTAAGAACTAGATACATCATTATACACCATTAACACTGCCAAAAGTAAATAAAAATAAGGCATGTCTTTTGAACTATAACTCTTAAAAGATTGGGACTGGCTACAATCATAAACTGTGAGATACTGTCTATAATCAGAGTTTACAGATTATAGACAGAAACAATGTTAACATTTCAGGTGGCTAAATGTTAAACCTGCAGAAACTATTATAACATTTAGAACACTCCAACTGATACTGAACAGAAAATTATAATGAAAGACTTAATAGGAGTTTCAAGATGAAGTTTGCAGTACCGAATCAATAATATCTTGACAGTAGATGGGACTCATATAGTACAGTACATCATGAACAGTGGCACTCAACATGACACGCAAACCACGTACGCCATCTAAAGTAATTTTTTCGACTGCAGTTTCTCCACTAAGCTTCAAACCCCTCCTCCACTGGAAACACAAATATCTAATCAGATTTGGGCAGAACAAACCAAACTAACATCAGAAAAGATACAGAATAACATGATCACTTATGCTAAATATATTAATGAAACCCTCAGCTTCAGTTTGGCTCCTCAATATGGGGATTAGTCACCTAATTTTCACGTAGAATATCTATCATTTAAATATATTTTTTAGATTTCAAATCATGTTGAAGGATCACCAACTCACCATACCCCTTGTTCTCACCTTCATCATTCTATTATTTCGCACTTGACCTTTTCACCAACTTATGTCATGTGCAAATAACTAATTATCAGAGAAAATGCTATATTCTATTCCCTCACATTCCTCAGCCCCTGAAAAAAAAGAGCGAAGCACCCCTATTCGGGAAGGAAAATCTGCCTGATCTAATGTACTTGATCTCTGGCATTACATTGACAGCTTTGCCAAGATCACTAAATCTTAAAATACTATTACATCTGCCTCTTTTGAAGTTAATGAAAAATGTATAAGACTCTGAATTTAGTGATCTTTGTAACATGATGCATCCTAATTTCCTATACTTGTGGCAGATCAATTTTTTAAAAAAACAGGTATGCATGCTCGTTCATCCCGAAGCAAATAAATCTTTCTATGACAATGAAATCATTCATTTACCTGGCATGGGATGTAAAGGATTCTTTGAGTATCACGTTGGTATGATGTAATATGCTTTTCAGCTAGGCTAGCTGTGATATGGCGAAAATTTCCAACATCATCCACCAAATTGGATTTCTCCAACCTTTGACCAATGCCATGAACCATGAACACCAGGTGTCGAACGGGAACCTAGACAAACAATACATATGAAAAATAAGAATCATCTTCCACATATTGTACTTGTAGACCTCCATTTGTTGGTTTATTCATATCTGCATAAGTTATTCTCTTACCCACCTTCAGACACTCATATATCACTCCCCGAATATGCCTACATAACTTTTTCAGATAAGGATCATAAAAAAATGCTTGATGGTATTCCTACTATGGTGGGTATTGCTGGTGGTTTTAAAAAAGTATGGCGGTATTCGTGCAGTGCATTATCTCAAGTTTTACTCCATCTGAACGATATCTACATCAAGTTCCCTACATCTATTTTCTCATCCTGACTTTCTGGGTACTTAAGAAGCTATACTCTGTTTCATGCTTCTTTATGCACTTCCAACGTGCTTGCATTTCCTTAATGTCTTTTCTCTTCAAACATATTTTTACTCAGTAAATTATGAATAAAACATCATTGAAATAACAAGAACAAAGGTGTTAACTAGGCCAGTCTGCACAGAAGAAATAAAAAGCATAATGCAAGCAAGAAGCAAAACTCTAAAGTACACATACCTGTGAACAGTAATCATCCATTTCCTCCTCCTTTTGCTGACGTAGTTCATCCTAAGTACAGAACATGGTTGTTAACTTGACTGTCAACGCTCTTTATTCTTTTCAGCAACAAGGTAGAGGATTTTTAACAAATGAATCAAACGGTAACTATTTAGAATAACATAACCAAACCAAGCTTCCATATTGTGAGTAACTGAGTATATACTATAGTCGATAACACGTAATACTTGTATAGATGCTATTTAAAGATTAGTTATAACTACAATTTATAAATATAAAAAAACACGTGCTATTCATTTCAAATTACAGTCGCCGATCTAATTAGCAAACTGAAAGAAAAAATAACTATGGGCTTCATTTGTTTCCGGAATATGCTTTTTGTATTTTCAGAGCTTGGTGCACCAATAAAATTTATGAACGAAAAACATTTTCCAATCTGACGGAAGTTAGCTTCACTATTTTTGCGAGGAAACTTCTTTTTAAAAAGGGAATCAATTTCCTGACACACTATATCTTCTACAACATTTCACAAGTTTGTATCTATGTATCTCATATTCTATATGGTATATGGAGAAAAATATTTTTTAAAAATGCATGTTCTCTCTAATTGCAAGAGCCTATTTCTCGCAAAATATACTCTTAAAAGAGATTTTAGTTATCATGTAACAACCATGAAGCAGAGGCAACCTTTAAGTGCCTATTTATATATATTAGCCATTTAACATCTTGTCATTTGTCCCAATGAGTCAATCAAGGGTAGAATCGTGTACTCCTGTCATTTTCATCATTAGCTTGGGGGGTTGGACTTTGGCAAACTTTTCAGCCATTTGATCTCAGAACTCCATCAGAAACACTGCCTTTGAGGCTTAAAAATATTCTGCTCTTGGAGCTATAAGTAGGATGCAAAAGCCGGGCCTGGAGATGGATGGAAGCAGAAGAAATATGTTCTTTCTAATTGAAGTATCTGAGTTTAGTGGTAGATTGTGGGTTATAGAAAGATCATGTATCAATATAACTGTGAGGATTTGTATGGCTTTGTGTGGTGAGTACAATCCCACCCAACAATTTACAATTGAGAGTGACAGTGGGAGCCAGTAAAGAAGGTTGCAGGGGATATAGAAAGTATATCTGATTAACAAGGAACTAATTAATTTCAGGCATCAATTATGGTGGATAAAATTAAGGGGAAAATAAGGTAAATAATAAAATGATATTTAAGCACGTAAGGGAGCAATATTATAAACCTGGGTTGGTTTTGGTGATTGAGATGGCGAATAACCCCGCCTTAACTTAATTCCATTCCCGCTAAATTTAGCGACACCAGAAAAACCATAAGAATCAACATTAAGCCAAGCCTCCCAGGTGTCATCTTCTCCAGTAAAAAGTGCATGCAATCCCTATATAACACAAAGCCAAAAGAAAATAAATGCAGCAGTCTGAAACAAAAGGGAACCTCTTTTTTACCTCACCCCTAAACAAATGTGCATACCATGGTAAAGCCTTGCAAATCAACTCGGGCTGCAAAAAGCCCAGATGGTTGAAATGTCCTCCGATGCCAAACCTAGAGATTAGAATCCAACTCAGTTGTTTGTTACTTCACCACACCAAGATGCAAAAAAAAAAAAATATAAGAAAA
The DNA here is from genome assembly GCA_036897765.1 of Erodium chrysanthum. Taxonomy (NCBI): domain Eukaryota; kingdom Viridiplantae; phylum Streptophyta; class Magnoliopsida; order Geraniales; family Geraniaceae; genus Erodium; species Erodium chrysanthum. The sequence goes on along the minus strand of JAYMSU010000460.1, from coordinate 1,863 downwards.
TGTTCATGTCTAAGTTCAACCCTAAGAGGGAAAGAAATGAATTTATAAGTGATATAAAAATGAAAACTTCCCTAAAAGAGAAATGAAAAATTGTAAACAGTAAACTTGAACCACAGTACTGTAGAAAACCTGTCTACGATAGGCAATCTCTAATTGTTCAGCAACGTCTTCACGGATAGGAAGCCAATCGAGGCCCCCTTTACGAGCAAACCAATGGCCTCTCAAAACACGCCTATTTTCTCCATTCCAATAAACTGGAAAACAATGTCTGGTCACTAAATCAACCTGCATTTACATCATTTTACTTGCATGAGTAATCCATTTAGCAAACACATGTGTGCGTCTGTGAAAAGAGATACCCTCTATCCTGTTTTTTCCTTGTAATAAAAATGAAGACGGAAGAGCACAATCACATCTGTAGACCCCATATTGTAAAACAGAAATAAACATAGGGGCATTGAGGAAATAAGAAACAAGAATTAAATAAGGTATACCTCATAGAGTCCACCTTTCACAGGGACACCAACTCTTTCTTCTTCAAAATCATATAGTTTGGCCGTTTCTGCACATTCTGAAGAAGGTAAGTTTGACTTTATATCCAATTTCTTGCTGGAACTAGGTGGTTCTCTTGGACCTTCACTGCATTCTGCATACTCCTTCCACCAAGCAGAAAGCAACTCCTCCTCTCTCTGCAAATGTATATTAAGCAAATAAATAATTACACTTACAGAGGGACTGAAGAGATTTGCTACCTTATTACTCAGTGCACAGAGTGCTCCACATTAAAGACCATTAGAAATAAAATATCAACTATTCCTCACTTTTGAAGGGTGTTTCCTGGATATCTCACATCAGAAGAAAGAATGAATACATATGTATCTCACTTCAAAGGAAAAAAGTATGCATGATAACAATAAGTTAGGTGTAAACTTCATTCTAAACAAGGATCCACAATCCAAGATGAACATGAGAAGTGAAGTCAAAATCTTTAAACAGACAATTATAGAGTTCAAAATTACCTGCAAGAAAGATGCCTCTATTGCAAGGGAATCCCTTATACCAAAACGAAAGTAGTCACTCTTCCCCACTATCTCAGAGCGAGGCACTGAGGCAGCTAGCTCTGTTGTACACAAGAAGCAACAAAATGTCATCAAGCATGTCTGTAAAGTCAAGCACATGCTTTAAGCTGTCTGTGTCTGTTAACCAATGCAAAAGATGCAACTATGAAATGATTTGTGTATTATATAACTCTAGTGATTCCTTTAGCAAAGCTCGACATAAAATCATCAGCTAACCAACTGTTCCACCATAGGTACTCAATTGTAAGAACCCAATTCTTTCTTATCATATCATCAAGGATTACTTCACTGAAACTACATCTGGTTCAGCCAAGCAAGTTCATGGCCTCCAATTCCTAGACACCATTAATGGAGATTCTTTCATTTATTGCAAGCTATTATTCTTTTTTTCCATCCACTACATTTTCACTGAAACTGATTTAAAATCTTTAGAGACTCTAAAACCACACAAAACAAGCATGTAACATTATAACAAGCACCAATAGAATAAAATAAAAACAGTTCAAAATCAATGGAGAACTCACCATTCTCAGCCAAAGGGACCTTGCAGAAATACCACCTGACATCACCACCATCAGATGGACTCGTGGTCTGTGCAAGATACTTCTGTCTCCCTTCACAGCTCTCGATCTCATCCTCCAATCTAGCAATATTAGATGGCGTGTTCTTCAGGAAATCAGGTAGAGTCTCTTCAAGCCCGTGAAAGCTATCAGTTCCGCCAGCAGCAGACGATACCGGAGCGCCCTCTTCACATTTTCTTCTGCTCCCCTCCCTTTCCAAATCC
>JAYMSU010000459.1:0-13945 GCA_036897765.1 Erodium chrysanthum | reverse complement strand
TCCCGCTTTCCTATTTGTTATTTATTATCGACTTAATTGTGTGCTCGTTTGTTTTAGAACTTTCATTAATATTATTGTCGGACCATTGCAATTCATAAGCTATTTGCGGAAGTGTACTATTCACGTATTTTTAATGTGTGGTTCTTATACGTTTAATGACGTGCAGACTAGATTTAGAGGATTTACGTTATGTGAAATTGACGTGAAACAATAGATATATATTTGTTTCGTGGAAGTGTAAGTCAGAAGATAAACCAAACTCTGAAACAGCCCCTTAGGATGTCAAAAGGGAATCCAACCTTGGACTCGAGTTCAATCACAAATCGATTATATAACGAATTTGAATGTTATCTCACCTCTCTCTAGTGGCAACCCTCGATTATATAACGTATTTGAACGTTTTGTCACCTCACTCTAGTGGCAACAATTTACTCTCACACCACCTGTCCTATTTACAAATTTGTCACCACACAAATACGAGCAATCTCAACTTGTAATCAAGTATTTCTACCTTAAAGAGTGATACTTAGTTGAACTCCTCCCTATATATATATGGTCAAAGACACAAAAGCTTGACGTGTAGTTTTGACAAGTACACACTTTCGAACCATCCACCAAGTTGAATCCACGAGAAGCAGCATTTCTAGCTGTAACTTACCACACAATGCGATAATAATATATTACAACATTTCTGAATCAAATTTAAATATATCAAGTACCGAATGTCAAAAACAGAAGAAAAATCAAGTACTCGTGGAATCGAAGATATATATACAATAGTGATCTTTATTGGAAGAGAAAATAATTTCTGAATGTTTAGTCTAACGGGGTCTCGAGATCAGTCAGCTGTATATAGGCTGCTGGATCGTTTCCGGAAAGACCAAACCAACTCTGCAGATCTCCCAATCCCTCAAAGATATCGTCTCCTTCTTCGGCTTGATCGGAATTTTTTAGCTGCTTCAGACCAAAACAAAACCGATAGTAAGTATACGGCGTGAACTTGCTGTAACAAATGTAACTAGGAATTCGAATGAAAAACACAAATCAGAGACAGAATTGAAAGCTTTACTGATAAAGGAATTGAAACTACAACGAGACAGCTCCTATTGAGCCCTTTTTCTACGAAAAGCTAGGATAGGAAAAGAGAGAGCAATAAGGATAACAATTTCTTTCATGATGCCCAAACCCTAACAGTAGCTAGCTATATATATGAAGCCCAACTCCGATAAACCCTTGCACGTACCAGCTCCGCCCCTCGCATGCGCCAGCACTGCTCCTCCGTCTTCTTCGCACCAGGACCACAACCGAATGCAGAAGACAAGCCACGAAGCTCCCTCAAAGGCAATAACGAACCAATCAGGTGATGACAACAATTCAGGCTTATTAGCCCCAAACGACAGCGTTTCGTTCCTTCTTTTAACTCCAAAAACGGTGTCGTGCTGTCCATATCTCTCATACATATTTTCCGAAAGTTGAAAACATGACATAAGCATAATACTGCGATAATTTTTTTTTTGAAAAATCAAAATACAAATCCAAGTACTCGCTTCGGAAGAACCAGAGAATCAATCAAAAGCGAAGAGCGATGGGGAAGAGAAAAGAGCGCCGCCTCGCCGCAAAGAGCAACGCCGGTCGCCGAGTCAAGCTCGACCTGTTCGCGGAACCCTCTGGTACTCCCTCCAACCCCGTTCTACTGTTGGGGTTTTGCTTTTGTTGCGTCTTCATTCTTTTCGCTTAGATTTTGTCAGGGCTTGTTCTTTTCTGATTCAGATTTCATTTGAGGAATATTTATGTTGTAACCCTAATTTGGAATTCTAGGTTGTTTAGTGTTTATAGGAACGTGTTAATAGTTATGATTTGTTTTCCAGGAGGTGATGATGTTTGAGGAAGAAACTTCTGTTTTTGGCTAAAATACTATAATTTTTATTGGTTGAGTAATAGCAAGTTTGGTTCGTCGTAGCTTGTGCAGAAGTTTTGTGTAAACATAGGATGTGGTTCTTTGGGATAGCTTTCTATTGGAGAGGGAAATAGGTTTTTCAGGTGTAAGCAGAGGAAAAATATTAATTAGGGAGTTGTCAAATGCATTTTCTTACCCTAGTACATCCCCAAGAACAGTAGATTGTTATGAATCACTGTAATGCAAAATAAAATTCCTCATTAGTACTTGACAGCATGGAATTCCCTGTTGATTTCTGCCTGTTGCAGCTCCTATTAATTGATTTTAACTGTGAGTGTTCTGTTTGATTTTCAGGAGATTTGGGTGGCTCCTCTGTACACGGTGAAGCTGGAGAAGGCGTAGATCTGAAACGTCAAGCTGGGTCACCCAATTCACCAACTGCTTCAGGTGGGTTCCGTCAGTTTTCTTCAAAGGACTATGTAGAGGGTGCATGAGTGCTCCACATTATTTTGGTGGAAATATGTGTTCAAGACGTATTATCTTGTTTGTCCCAAGAATTTCTCTTCAGACTGTAGGGTGGCTGTGGTCTTGGAACATTCACTGTCAGATCAGTCCGGGCCCTGCCACAGTGATATTTTGAATGACTCCCAATCTGTTATGCTCTTTTTCGCAGCATCAACGCGTTTTGGAGATATGGGCAGAATTTTATTCTATCGGTTCGTATATCTCTTGCTTTATTGGCTTATTCCCCCACTAACTAATTTCTTCTGTGTAACAGGTGCCTGCAATGAATATTGCCGAAGTGGTGTCATATTTATTCTAATTTTGCTCAGCATTTTGTCCTCTTTGTTTCTTGCCGAGATTACACGACTATACAATATTTTCGCGTCTTTTTGTTTAGGTTTAGGGTAACAGTAGATAGAGTTAAGGCTTGTAAAGGAATTGACTTGTTAGTATCTTCTGTGCAGGTCAGCAACCAGAAAATCCTCTGCTGTTACTTGGGCAGTATAGTGATGATGAGTTGGAAGAGGAATCAACTGAAAGGTCTGATGATGCCACATTAGAGAATTCTTTGGCTGAAAATGTTGATGAGGTAATCGATTGAATTCCTCGTCCTTTGTTTACTTGAGAATCATTAACCGCATGTGGAATTTGTCTGGTTTTTAGTCCAAGTAGACTTCAGTTTTAAGATGCATGAGCTGAGTGAAGGCTAAATGTTCAAGCAGGTTCATTTACGCCCAAGCTCTGCTGGGTGTACTGTTGATTTAGTACTGAACTATTGCTGATATTGAGGATCGTTTCTCTAGTTGTTTGGTGTAAACAAATGCTATAGTCATATGATTTGCACTGATTAGATAGTTTTTCTAGTCAGTAGTTATTCATTCTAACGAACCTTAATAACTATATTAAGGGGTTACTATTCCCTTGTTTCTCTACACATTATATTTTGTAACTACAATTTCTGTTGTAGCTTAGCTTGTACTTTTTAGCTATTGGTGTGTGAGCTGTGTCTAAATATTTCTTCACTTATACGTCTCCCTTGTTAGAGTTTATTTCCTGTTAGAATTTATTTCTCATAGACCTAGTCTATTTCTTAGTTAGTAGTTTGTTGCTTATTAGTAGTCTATTTCCCTTTCCTAGTTTGTTTCCTATTTAGTATAGGATTGTTCCTTATACAAAGGGATCGCCAGTTGTAATTCCTAATCAAGTTCTCAACCAATAATATTTCATATTTTAGAATTAAAACCTTTTGTAACTGGAATGATTTACCATTTCTGTTGTACCTTGTACTTTTTAGCTATTGGTGCGTGAGCTGCGTCTAAACATTTGTTCACTTATTCTTTACATTGAAATTGAATATTGTCTACACTAGGCATTTTATCTATTTTCAATCCTCCCACTTAAATTTCTGTTTATTTTGGTTTGTTTTTCACATTTTGAGTGCTTCATATTAATTAGGTTGAGAAACCTTCGGGGGAAGAACATGAAGGTACAGATGCCAATGCAATCATTGACCTTGCAGCTGAAAAGGTTAAACAACACGACATGGATACCTATTGTACTTTGGTGGATACTCTCCAGAGCCTAGAAGGCCTCTGTAATGGAGAAACTGATGCTACTACTTCAGGTGATTTATGCAAAGCAATTGGACCAGCAGAACAAGTTCCTATTCCTGGAACAGCTGATGTGCAAGACATGGGAGAAGTTCTTGCATCAGGATGGAAGATGGTTATGCATGAAGAGAGTAATCAATATTATTATTGGAATACTGAAACAGGGGAAACTTCATGGGAAGTGCCTGACATTTTAGCCCACAGTCTGAGTGCAGAAAAAATAGGGACTGCTTCTGTGAGTACCCATGAGTTGAACTCCACATTAAGTGTTGAATTTGGTGGTCCTTCAACCACACTTGCTACAAATTCCTCCATAGATCCGAATTTAATTATTCAAAGCAAGGGCATGCATGATGAGGCACCGGGAACGTATGAGTTGATTGGACAAGAAAATGAAGCTCTAAACATTGAAAATTATGGCACTGACCAAAACGATGTAAGATCTAACTATGGTGCTGTCAATGCCACTTCGATGGACATCTGTTCAACATCAACTGGTTCAGAGAAGTATGGACACTGTACTAGAGCCAATGAAGAACATCATTCCGTGGTTGATGTTTCCTCACATATTTTAAGACAAAGTGAATGTTTATTAGAGAGACTGAAGTCACTAAAAGGGTAAGAGTTTTATGCTATGTTCTATCTTTCATCATCATCAGATTTCTGTTTGGTCTTTCAGTTATTCTCAAGAATTCTTGTAAAGGAATCGGGATTGATTTATCAGTTGATATCTGTTCTCTTTCTAATGGGAGGAACTCATGTTTTCAGGTCCAAGAGTTACTTGCAGGGTCATGATTGGGTTGAAAAGTTCATCTTGGAAGTTGAGATTAGACTTTCAGACATCAAGGCTCTTTCGTCGTATGGAGTATCCTTGCTTCCGTTCTGGGTACATTCTGAAAGGCAGTTCAAACGACTAGAAAATATCATTGATGATGAGGTTGGCAAACTCGATAAAACTGAACAGGTCTTAGAAATTAAGACAACTGATCTCTCTTCAGGAAGAAGCGAGGATAAGATAAAGAAAAGCGTGGGACATGAATATGAAGCAAATGTCATTCCAAATAAAACCCATACTGATCCAGAAAATCATCACGGTTCTTCTTTTGATTTTCCTACTGAACAGTTGGGAAGGGATGCATTATTTAGCGAACAAGTCAGTGCCGTTCCATTTCAAGGTGAATTTGCGCAGCAGCAGGAGTTTCATGCTGGGGAAGACATTGATATGGACGTGGACATGGAAGTTGAAGATGGAATTCCTGTTGGCAACTCAAATATTAGTGATTTGTCAAGTTCCAAAGATTTTGCTCCACCGGGACCACCCATTCAGCCAAATCAATCTGCTGATTACCCATCCCTGATGACAGACCATGGGTTCACCATTCCTCCTCCTCCCGAAGATGAATGGATTCCTCCACCACCTCCTGACAATGACATTGAACAGATTCCTCCTCCACCTCCACCTGATAATGAGGAAGCTCCCCCACCACCACCTGACGAACCACCTGAACCCTCATACCCTGCACACTCTTCTCACACAGAGACAAGGCAACCTCTTTCATATGCAGACCTTTATAGTGTACCATACCCAACCTCTAATTATGGATATTATGGGCATGCAGTTACTGATGCTTCTAGTAATAATTTCTACGGACGTGCTGATGGAAGCCAAATTCCTATACCCCATGCCCCACTTTACTATGAATCTACTCCTAACACTTATGTTGAAACTGCTCCAATTATGGTTAACCCTGGTGATACCGTTACATATTACGGCCTGCAAGATGGAACTGTACCTTCCGTACCTGCAGTTAGCAGTATAGAATCTTCCCAGTTACATACTGGATCTTCTCATCAGATTGGGTCTATTGCTGCTTATGCAACAGTATCAGAAGTAAATGCTGATGTTTCTGGTGTTGGAGTGGAGGCTAAAATATCATCAACAGAGGCTTCTTATACAGCTACTACCATCCAAGAATCTCAAGCAGTTTCGGTAGAAGAGAGTATTGCTGCCGCCGCAGCAGCTGCTGCTGCCCCATCCAAGGCTGCCAAGTCTAAAGGTATAGTTTGCGGACACCTAATTTATGTCTCATAGAAGAGATGTATGTGACTGTATAAGTATATGCTGGTTCCCACTGCCACATTTTTAATGAATATAAATTTTGTTATTAGTTATACATTTTTTCTAGAGTATATGTCATCCTCTCTGATTCTCATGGGTAGGGCTCATTTCATAATCTGTTGTTCGGTAGATTTCTTTTGAAAAACCTTCTATATGCACCTATATGTTGACTTGTCAAACTATGCATCTAATTTTAGAGTCCCCCATTTCATGTTACGTGTTTCACTTTTTACAGCAGAATATAATATTAAAAGAATGGTATGATGTTCAAGTGCTGAGAACTAAGATGGTCTATTGTTGTGTTATAAATCTTATATTCATGTTTTTTTCTTTCTTTCCTGGATTGATTGAATTTCATGTTTAAGCATCACACAATATAGGTGGTACAACTGTCGTTTAGGACAGACAGCTAGTTTGGTGGTGGTAATGCTGATATTATTTACCTTATTCTTGAAATAGATAAAAGTTTTATTTGTGGCCTTGTGTTTTAAATATTTATTTATTTTTCTGTGTACATGCACTTACTTTCCTTTATATCCATGTCCGGTAGCTGAGGCTGCTATTCAATTTTTCTTCCATCCAAGTTTGGTGCTAAATTAGATTAATGATCACGTTTACGCATGTGCTTCAATCCATGTACATGGTTGCCTTACTCACTGTTCTGTTTTCAGTTTTGCGAGCCAAAAAGCGGACAGCAGCAGTCCCATCCTTGAGGTCAAATAAGAAAGTTTCCACTTTGGTGGATAAGGTACTAATTGCATCCTGTGTAATTTTTTTATACTTGCATGTTCAATAAGACCATTAGTAGTCAAACAACTAATTCTTGTAAGTTACCAGTGGAAAGCAGCCAAAGAGGAGTTGCATGAAGATGAAGAGGATGAACCTAAGAGTGCATATGAAATTTTAGAGAAGAAGAGGCAACGGGAAATAGAAGTATGCAAATAAATTTTATTGTCCAGGAATTACTTTTGTGTATTGCATCTCTGCTTTCCTGATTTCTTTCTGTTTTGCCTGGGTCCTCCGTCCTCTTGTGATTATGCTCTTTTCGTTGCAGGAATGGCGTGCCAAGCAAATTGCCACGGGAGAAGCCAAAGATAATGCTAATTTCCAGCCTTTGGGCGGTGATTGGTATGGAAATCTTGAACTTGAACATACAAACTTTTGTTTGGTTTGGATTTCTAACTTTAAGATAGAAGTATAAAAGGATCATTTGGTACCCACTGGAAGTTTCTGTTCTTGAACCCCTGTGCCGAGGGGATACTACTGTACAAATGCTTTTTTTTTGTTAGTTTTGTGTTGGTTCTCAATTTCATTTTCTTTTCGATTCACTTTTGTATTTGGACTCACTGAAAGCTGCAGACATGCCAACATGCCTTATCTGCTCAGTTTTAAGTGAAAACTTACATGGTTTTTCTTATGTCAATTATTATGTAGGCGTGAGCGAGTTAAGCATAGAAGAGCTCAAAAGGCTAGTGCAACATCTGAGACTTTGCCACAGGAAACTACTGATATAAATGAGCAGCCCGATTTAGTACAACTGTCGAAGAAACTTCCAGCTGGATGGCAGGTATGTTAGCTGTACAGCACATGAATCAATGTAGGGTCATGTGTCTGCGTGGTAGTTTCTTAATAGAGTAGGAAATTACAACTTCAAAAAACAAATTGGTTAAGCACAAACAAGGTGGTACTGTATTGCTGTCATCACTGTATAATGCATTAGTGGGCATAGACGTGGAAAGGCAGCTCAGATGCATACATACTTGCCCTAATAAATTTCATCACTTCATTTTTTTTATCGACTAAATCACAGGTGTATCAAAGCATTTGGTCTCAAGACCTTTCTTATGTAGAAGCAAGGAAACACCAAGCAATTTTTTATTATTCTTAAAGAACCTTTTAAGATTGATGTATTGAGCACGAACTCTCTTGTGTAGAAGAGAGCTCTAAATACTGTGACCCCCACCTTGAGAGAGGCCCTACAAGGGATGAATAGGGAGAGATAGAGGCCCAAAGGGCTGGATAGAGAGAAGCCCAGAAGTTGGGAAGAAACAAATAAGGAGTGAGGTACCGCTGCTGGGACTTGAACCCAAGCCTCGAGGCCTAAATTCAAGTGCTTGATCGGTTGGACAAGCAAGCTTTGGTTCATCACTTCATAATGGATGGATAGTGAGCAATGATCATAGAAGTGGAAAGGCAGTCCATATAGATACTGCTCTGCTTCAGTTTCTTTATTGAAAATTATGTCGAGAATGTGGAACTATTTGTAACTGGGAAATGATACCTAATGATAACTTTGACACCAACATTAGAATTCCCTATGTACAATGATATACGAGTACGAGTGAGAAGCTTGCTTTCATCCAGATACTGTTATATTGTTGTTTCTTCTAGTCTCACATCCTTTTATACTCATGAAGTAACTGTAATATGTATTGCTAACTGTATTTTCATTTGGCACATGACTTGTAGGCATATTGGGACGACTCCTCAAAGCAAGTCTACTTTGGAAATACTCTCACCTCGGAGACTACGTGGACAAGACCAGCAAAATAAGCCTTGATAAAATTTTGAGACATATATGTAGTGTGTGTAGTAGCTAAGCTCGGGTTGGGCATATATTTTTCCTTTTTAAGATATATTTGTATACTTTTGTTCGAGAACCAACTTCACTAAACATGTTAACGAGAAATGTTCTGGTGCATATTTTTGTTCTGACAAGAGAAGCAGTTGGCGTCTGAAAAGTGAACCCTTGTAGGTGAAGATTACCGTCAATTAGTAAAGAGAAAGAAGCAGTTGCAACAGGCATGAAAAAGGAATATCAATTGATTATTGTAGCTGGCATGATAAAGGAATTTCAAGTGGTTATGGGTTTGGGGACGGAAATTGAACTCCATAAGACTGGGAAATGCCATGTAATTACAGTTAGAAGAACTCTATTGCATATTTAACCCTCACGATTACCCGAATTGTTGCACACGCCTTACCTGAGTTGTCGCATACACGTTCGTGACGGATCAACCCGTCTTCTTTGTTTGTTGGTCTTGCTCCTGTTGACACTCTAGGTTGGTGTTGGGTTCTGGTTGGAGTGCACGACGTCGAAGTAGAGGTTCGGTGTAGTTCTAGCTGGTGAGAGGAAGCTTGATTGGAGCTGAACCTCACCGAAGTTGTCTCACGAACAAAAGTTGTCAAAATTGCACTACACTATCGAATCTTGTTGTTCTCCTTGATGAAGGGGGTGTGGGTGGGTCTGGTTGGTCGGACGACAGATTTTCGACGGGTTAGAGCTGCACGATTAGACTGGAGTTGGAGCTCACTGCATAGCCGGATGGGAGCTCAAACCCGTAGGCGAGATTCCTCTAGCTTTCGACGACTCTGTTTTCGTTTAAATATTTCTAATCCGAGGGTAATTTTATTTTTTTGAAAAGTGTCAAAAATCATGTGTCTGACACATGGTCATAAACCGTTAATTTTTGATATATTGCACGAGTATTCTCCATGACTTCAAAGAAAGAAAGGTTAGTTCTTCATGACAGGTAGTAAGTTCGAATCCCACTTGGAAGACATTTTCTTGGTACCTCATATTGTTCGTTACGTAATATAAACATTGTTAAGCAACAAGCCCGTCTAGCTCAGTTGGTAGAGCGAGACGGGCTCTTAACCTTGTGGTCGTGGGTTCGAGCCCCACGGTGGGCGATGTATCTTTCTGTTCCCAAATCTAATTTTTAGCAGTAACATAAATTCAATATTGTGGAATGCTGAAACAATTCCGATTGAACTGAATAAAGTAACATTTATGTTCATGTAAAATTCTTAGATAATAGCACAGAAATACTATGTCCGTAACATAATACAAACATATAACAGCTGGAGCAACATACTTAATGCATTTGTTTTGTTTTGCTCAGAACAATACTACACTGTTATGTTGAAACCAGAAGGCCTTTTGTTCCTTTGCATAGAAAGAATAGAGCCCAAAATTTTCACACAAGTCTAAGCATATCATCTCTCACTTTTTCTCTTCTCATCCCTAAAGTTCTTCTCTAACTCCTTCGCGAAGGCTAAAACGGCAAGACCTCCAAACAACCAAAATCCACCCGTAAAGTCCTCTCCACCACCACCTCCACCACCGCCTCCACCATCATCACGGGGAGGGAATCCACCACCACCGTCAGCAAGTTGCGGTCCCTTTTCCTTGCCTGTTAAATATTTGTAAGGATCAGTCACTCATTTCTGATAAGTGTGAATCAGAAAACACAATCAAGTGCAAAACACAAATGTCTGTTTGTGGTTCTGAGAATATGAAAACTGACAGTGCATGATGAAAGTTCATTGAGATGCCTCTAAAACTGGCACCACTATCTTAAATTCTGGAGAGGAGCATAGTGATGCAGTAACAAAACTATATAACAAGTATAATACTGGAGAGGAGCATTAACCTGGAACATGTGTTATAGTGGGAGCTTTGTGTGTCACGGTTTGAGTCTGCTCAGCAGAATGCTGCGAAGAAAATGACAGAATTGGTAACACACTGTTATAGCAGCTGTTGTTACAAGTAACAAAATAAAACTATAGTGCAATAGCATAACTACTGAAGCTAAATATCTAATCTACTGAATGATAACATGCCAGCTTCATGACATTGGCAATCAGTAGACCAAGTTTTAAACTACAATTCCTTGTTCAAAGCTCAAACATCCTAACCAGCATTCAACATTGAACAGCTCTCCCAAACAACTTTGAATAGAAGGGCTCTAAGAGGTAAAGAGATTGCATAATGCAAAAAGGTCATAATTTTCACTATCACTGATGTGTATCACAAATGAATAGGAGCTCAAAATAACTTGCCATGATGAGTAGGTATATTCTAGTAAATAGTAGTTCAGAAAGTCCCTTGGGTGAGGTGGGTGCAAGTAACATACTGGAACCACAAATTCATCGAGGCGAGGCAGTTTGTTTACTATCCACAACCTCTGTGGTACACCTCAGTCAAATTTTCATTTTTTATGCTCTACATAAGTTCATCGTCTATTAAATTTTTACAATCATGATGAAGACTCTTCATAGATAACTTCAATTTGCAAGACCAAAACTATATTTTCTATGATCAATTGAGATTTATAATACTGAGATTCTTCATCTTAGTATTCCATGATTAATTATCTGTCAGTATAATTTTATGATAGATCAATAAGAGAATGTATATTCAAAAAAGGAAGGAGATAAAGCGACAAAGAGAAAGATATGCCATCAAGAAGATTTCTTTAAATTTTACAATATTCATGCTGGTTATTAGTCTTATTATTTCTACAACTTTTTCATACTTTAGGGATAATGATAGAAAAGTGCCTTCATGTTTCAGGTTGGAGCCAAATGGTGCCCTCATGTTTCAAACAGTGCAAATCGACGCCCTCATGCTACAACTCGATGCACCACTACAAACGGAGTTAAATTTGCGGCGAAAAGACGAGCTAAGCCATGCATTGTCGTGCATTTTCTTATTACTTCTTTCCATGTAACTTAGGCCTATTATTAATCTCTCTAGTTTCTCCTAATTGAACTCTCACATTTCTCACGAGGCCACTAAGCTCTTATGCTGCACATACATGTCAAACACACCTTAGGCGGTGTTCCCTCATTATATTTTCAATTGAATGCACACAGCTTTTCCTCACATAGCTCCAGTTGAAGTCATATCCTTCCTAGTGTTTTTCTACAAGGTCACCTAAGCATTCATATCTATACTACCCTCCATCTTATTATGGCTTTAGAGCCCAACTTTCAGTTCCACACAACATTGGTTCCATAAGATTGAAGCGACAGAACATATTCAAAAGACTTACACATATGATAGAAACAGATTGTATCCGGGTAGAATGTGTTATGGGTTTTCTTCTATCAGTACAAGGTGAACAGTCACTGAGTCCTGCCTTGGATTGCACTCTTTTTGCATCAGATGGCACATATCTCAACTTTCCCAGACCCTTAACTGCATACATTTGGAGAAAAAAGAGAGGAGAAAAACATGAAGAGACAAGTTAGATTCAAATCCACAGCACCTCCTCACATAATATAATTAACAAAATGAATCTAATCCAACCCTATAAGGCAATGAAGAACTTCCACAACATTTTACATTCAATATTGAGCAAACTAAATCTTTATTAGTGCCCATACAGAAACTGTGCCTATAACAACCGTGGAACCAAAGAAACAAAGAAAAGCCATATCCTAATATGTTTAATATCATGACACTGAAAAGTTCAGAGACCCATCAGAAAGAGCTGTTATGCTGGTCCATGCGAATCTCAAAGCCAAATCATCTGACACCCAATCAGGTAGAATCTTCTTCATTTTCCCGATAATTCTCTGGGTAAATTTAACAACAGGCTATATGAACCTTCCATGCTTTCAGACAACTTTACCAACAACAAACTAGATGCCTATACTTGCAATCAAGAAAACACCTCTGATTTTCTACAAACCTTCCCAGAAAGAAACAAAACACACAAAATCACTAAATCCATAAAAACACAACGACTAATTCACAATATCCCGATACCCTACAAGACCAATGGAACCTTTACAAGTGTTCAGGCCAAAAGTTTAGGCATTTCAATTCTACAAATAACAAAGCAGTAAAAAAACTGGTAAAAAACATAAGGGATATGGTAGATTCAAGGCTCCCAAAAGTCATTAGGGCAAAAGACCATACTAACATTACCAACAAGCAAACAGTAGAACCTCAAATCTTCCCTCAAAAACTTAAATTCGCCTAAACTATTACATACGAAACAAAATAAATACCTGGCGTTAATAAGGATAAGGCAGTGGTATTGGCAGTGATAGTCGCCATCTCTAAGTCTGCAAGCCTAAGAGTATCAAGTTGCAGACTTTCGTACCAGAACCTCACTTTCAGAGACGATTAGGCGATACCCACAAAGAAATATCCTTCAAGCAGCATCAAAATACATAAAAATTACCAAATGCAAATGAGATAGAGGAAATAGAATACAAGCCCAACAAAAAGAAATTGGTTTATCCATAACATTTCCTTTCGGGTATTTCATTCATTTTCTCGGGAACCAAACGAAGAGGAGAAGAAGAGAGAGTACCTTGACGGAGAGAGTCCGTGGGACTCGAATGGATGAAGAAGAGATGGAGGGCTTTTTTGGGATTAAAAAGTGGCCTCTTTTCTTACGGACACTACAATTGGTCCACTGGCGGTGAAGGTGTAGACTACCACGCCTGCCTTGTACGACGTCGTTTGTTGCCAAACAATAGAATCAGAAGACATTGAAAGAGGCCGTCTGGTTTCGCAAGGAAAACTAAAAAAACCTCATCTTTCACCCTTTGTTATCATTTTTTTGAGGAGAAAGTATGTGATTTTTATTAAGCGGTAATCTCCACAGAAACAATAATATGCAGTTTTGATGGAAGAATTGTCCTTACCATGTATAGTCAAATCAGATTAGAGACCGACGAGATAGTCAATCGACTGCTAGAACGAGAAATAAAATCAACCGACACATTCAGCAGATTAGTCAACATGGTTGTACCATCATAAATTAGAATTCTTATAGGGCTACTCCAACCAGCTAACGCCTGAATCGTATGGACTACGTTTTGGCAATCAGACTCGATGAGAACATGTGTCCAGCCCTAAGAAATGATCCAAGATATGGCCTCCCGACATCTAATCGCCTCAACAAGCTAAGCATGAAGACGTCCTGGAAACAATCTGCTCCTGCTCGTCAAGACCAGGAGCTATCACGACAAAGCATGCCTCAACCCAACTGACCAGTCACCTCGAAAAGC
>JAYMSU010000458.1:0-13951 GCA_036897765.1 Erodium chrysanthum | reverse complement strand
GGCACCCCCTGACTGCGCTCCGGGTGCTCGATCTTAGCTCTGCTTCCGTGGAGGGCTTGATTCCGGCGTCGCTTGGTACCCTCAGCGGACTCGAATCTCTGCATCTGTCCGGCAACAACCTTACTGGGAACATTCCTTCTGCATTGGGGAGATTGCTGCAGCTCTCAGTTCTTGATCTTTCCCTGAATTTCCTCACGGGGCTAATACCTCCGGATTTTGCATCTTTGGGGAATCTTACTAGGCTTAACCTATCTGGGAATTTCTTATCTGGGTCGGTTCCGCCAGGTCTGGGGAGGGTGTCTAGTCTTGAAAGTTTGAATCTTTCTGATAATAGCCTTTCCGGGTCTGTTCCCGGTGAGTTGGGCAGCGCTTCTCAGTTGGTTGAGCTTGATCTTAGCAAGAACTCACTGTCTGGGTCATTGCCTGTGGAATTGGGAGGGTTGAGGAATTTGAGGAAGATGGTGTTTGGGTATAATGACCTGGAGGGTCCGTTGCCTAATGGTCTTTTCCCTAGCCTATCTCAGCTGGAGGTTGTGATTTTGAGTGGCAATAAGCTTGATGGTTCTCTTCCTGATGTGCTGTGGTCAATGACTAATTTGAGCTTTGTTGATGTTTCCAGCAATAATTTTACTGGTGTTCTGCCCAGCCTTGGTTCATATGGTAATGCTTCTGGTGCCAGGTTCAACCTCTCAAACAATCTCTTCTATGGAGCTTTGACTTCTTCACTTGTTGGGAAGTTCAGTTTCATTGACCTCTCGGGGAATTATTTCCAAGGGAAGATATTGGATGTTGGACGGAGCAATGCTGTACTTGACCGGAATTGTCTTCAGGATGTGTTCCAACAGAGGAATTTGGAGGACTGTCGGGGGTTTTACGCAGACAGAGGCTTATCTTTTGGTAACTTTGGAGTACAAGGACCAGCACAATCACCATTACCATCCACCTCAAATAATAGCAAAAGATTGATATTCATCCTGATGGGAGTATTTGGTGGACTTGGATTCATATTGCTTTTGATATTGGTTCTGGCACTAGTTTTGAGAATGTGTGATAAGGGCAATGTAAATCAGAGATCAAGTGCGAATGTGGGGCCTGTCCCTGAAGGAAGCAGCCCGACCCTTCCCAAGGATCCTGTATTCATTTCAGGTCTGGGAGAGTCATTTTCCTATAAGCAGATGCTCCTCTCAACTGGTGATTTTAGTGAAGCAAATCTTATTAAACATGGCCATTCTGGAGACCTCTACCGTGGGACATTGGAAGGGGGGGTTCATGTGGTTATCAAAAAGGTTGTCAAGAAAGATTT
The DNA here is from genome assembly GCA_036897765.1 of Erodium chrysanthum. Taxonomy (NCBI): domain Eukaryota; kingdom Viridiplantae; phylum Streptophyta; class Magnoliopsida; order Geraniales; family Geraniaceae; genus Erodium; species Erodium chrysanthum. Next base: position 12,648 of record JAYMSU010000458.1, on the reverse strand, counting down.
ACACATGGTTGAGTTGGAATTTTTCAGCAAGGTCTGTCATACAAGATTGGCACCCCTCCTGGGACATTGCTTGGAGCATGAGAGTCACAAGCTTTTGGTCTATAAATACATGCCAAATGGTGACTTGGCTAGTTCCTTTTACCGAGTTTCTAATCCTGAAGACGACAACTTACAATCACTGGACTGGATTACAAGATTAAAAATTGCAATTGGAGCTGCTGAAGGCCTCTCTTATCTTCACCATGAATGTACCCCGTCAATTGTTCACAGGTAACATGCTGCATCTGTTCTCTCCACCATAGTCTTATATATGGCGTTCTTTTACTGATCATCCCATAAATAATGCTACTGGAACACCACTGCCCAAAGAAACTAGACATAAGGAGATCCTTATCGTCTAATGAAGACTATATTTTCCCACACTTGTAGGATCCCACTGAAGATTTTGTTTATCAGAGATCCCACATAAGATATCTATAGTATGCTTTCAAAAGCCAACTATTCTAGCCTCATTGGAAATATGGATTTTATCCTATAACTATGCATAATATACTAGCTGTCTAGCTTTGAATTTCAAATTCATTTTTGTTTATATGGTTGAAGGGATATTCAAGCTAGCAGTATACTTCTTGATGATAAGTTTGAAGTCAGGCTTGGAAGTTTAAGCGAAGTTCACATTCAAGGGGATACTCACCAAAATGTGCTCACAAGGTTATTGCGGAAGCCACAGTAAGTGTTTTGTCAGTCATCAATGTTATGGGCATTTTAGAGTTGTGCTTTGACTTGAAGCCAGAATAGGGGGTTATTTATCAGGAAACAAAATGATATGTTATTTGTCTTTTCCTTTAAATCAACATGTTGATTGACCATGCTTCCAAATCTTCATTTCCAAAATCGAAACATAGCTCACATGTATTTTAGAATAATACAATACAAATGAGTATTGTTTTCAAGAGGTCTTGTGAAGATAAATGGGTTTATGAAAGTCAACTTTAGACTCATAATTTTATCTGTAACTTTCTTGGGTAATGTCTAAATTATTCGCCGATTTTGTCTGTTGTTTCTCTTTAGTTACATTTTATGTTTCTGCTTATAGTTGTGTCTAACTTTACTGTTTTGTCATATGCAGAACCTCCGATCAAGGCCCCTCTGGTATGTATCAATGGCTTGGACATGTTTTTTGTTTTTATTTTTAAGTTTCAACCTATATATTATTTAACACTCTAAGCAGAAATATTCATTGTCCTAGTTGACACTGCCTGCTCCCTACCATGGGAAATTAACTGTTGACCCGCGTTCATGTATCGTACAATATACAAAGATTCTTGACCTATGGGAATATTATTGTCTTTTGAAGCACTTGCTTGACAATGTGAACAATAAGTTAAAGGACTAAGATCTTTTGTTACCTTGGGACATTTTGAACCTTAAAGGACTAAGATCTTATGTTGTAGAAATTAGTATCAGTAGTGGAGCCTTTGATAAACTAGGTGTAAAATGGGACTCTGAGGATAGCTTCATCAAAACATGTGTAGCTTGGATTTATAATTAATTTGTGTTTTGTTTGATCTTTTTGGTTTGGTGATTAGGGTGCCTGTCAACTGCGACTTGTGCTTATGATGTATACTGTTTCGGGAAGGTGCTACTGGAGCTTGTAACAGGTAAGGTTGGGATAAGCAGATCAGATGATAGCAGTACAAGAGATTGGGTGGACCAAACACTGGCAAACATCAGTATATGTGACAGGGAGCTGATAACTAAAATTGTGGATCCATCTCTGATAATAGATGAGGATCTGTTAGAAGAGGTATGGGCCATGGCGGTTGTGGCTAAGTCATGCCTTAACCCCAAGGCTTCGAGACGTCCGGTGATGAGGTACATCCTCAAAGCATTGGAAAACCCATGGAAGGTGGTGAGAGATGATAATTCTGCATCTAGGAGGTCTTGGAGCGCTGCTGTTTTTGGTAGCTGGCGACAAAATTCATCAGAGAGCTCCAATGTGTTGGGACATACAAGTAGAGATGGTGTCAGCAGCTTAAGACAACCGGGGAGGATAGGCTCTCAAGGAAGCAGTAGACATAAAAATGACATTTTTCCTGAACCAGTAGACATGCAAGAAGAGATAGAGGTTGAGGCAAGATGACCAAGTTTGTTTGTTTTTTCTTTCTTTTTCCTCCTATTAGGGTTGATAATTGCATTGCATGATGAACAATAGTTCTAGAGGAGTGTTGTAAAATAGAGAGAAAGCAGCCAATTGGAGACTATAATTTTGAGGAGATTGTTTATTCTCAAAACAAGCAGTGAGCTTGTGAAGTATAAAAGATGAGTTTATTTTCCACTTGTTGGCATTTCCTAATTGATCAGAAAACAGAAGCCTGATGGAAGAGCATATGTCTGTAACTGTAAGAGTCCAAGATACAGATAAATATATACTGTCTGACATCCATTTTCAAGCACAATAAATCAATATTAGGGTAAGTATTCAACAATACATAAATGGGTGGGCAAGGAATTGAAGATAATGTAGTGAAAAAGTATAAGCATATGGGTGTCTTTATTAAATACAAAAGGGGAGCTGGTCATAAAAAAAACCAGTTGTGACAGATGAAGAATTGATTTGAAGCACTTCCTCCACACCCACCACAAGCTGAAGCTAAAGTTGTAGAGTCATATGCATTTGTCAAATTTGGTTAAAGAACACATCCCCTTTTGCAGTGCACTATTAAGGCAAATGAATGTGTTAGTTCCATCAATACTTACACCTTATTGCCAGTTGCATGTCCAACAATTTTGCTACCCATATTTCAACTCATTGCTTCGTAATGGTAGTTGAGCTAGTAAAATGTTGTTTTGATCAACTACTCTATCAGCTCACAAATAATTTCAGTTTTAACCAAACAAAATTCTTTTTTACTCTTCTCAAAAAAAAAAAATTTCTTTTTTACTAACAAGCCTTGCTTTTTTTTTAGGATCAGAACTAACAAGCCTTACTTGATACAGATTATTTCCTCATTTGACAGGCTAAACATACTCAAGTGAGTGCTTAGAAATGTTTGAAGAATAATATCCGAGTGGAATGAACAATAACTACTTGAAAATAACCGTTTGGAGCCACCATAGATTGAAGAATACCGTTTGGAACCACTTTTTGCCTCAAGAATGAACGAGTCAGGAGTTGAAAAAGATGGAAACTATAACATACTTCTTCGGTGGGTCGGTATAAAAGCCTTACAACTTTTCAGTAATTTTATTTCTTGTTTTGTAATCCATTTAGTGTGGAAATTAGAGAGTGGGTGAGAAAGAAACGTGTCTGCTGCATCAATGAAGATATTGTCGTCTCTGCTACCATCGCACATGTTACAAAAGTCTATTTTCAATCCATCTTCTGTCAACATGATGTAGATGATCAATATCGTAGTTTATTGTCACATGAACAAATATATTATAGTTATTTGTCATGTGACAATTTATAATATATTCCGTCACTACGGACAATTTATAATGTGTGGTCTATGCCAGTAGTTATTTGCACCTGCGCATGGCATAATTTTCTTCACATCTTGAAAGCAACTTATAATATGGCAACATGAATGCAAAGTTATTTCCTAATAGAAATGCATGAGCCTGTTGGTACAACACCAAAACTATCCCTACTCACTAAAGATTATAGAACAGCACCAAGGTATGTCAACCTTGAAGTTATAAGCACCGGACATGAAATTTTGTATGCCCCTGGATAATGACATTCGTTGGGGAAGTTGAGGATATTTCAGAGCGGGAGGATATCAAACTCATGAGGCATGAAGTCTTCGCTGGGTCTGTAGTATTTGTTGGGAGAGTACAGGCCCAAGTTTGAGACTTGGCCCGTGTAAAGACACGCAAATCTCTCGACCTGCAGCATGTAAAATATATGACGTCATTAGTGTAGCATTTCTAAACCGAACAATTAAGGAACTTTTCATAGTGACAGCATATACTGCAGCTTGAAACAATTACTTCTTTTTTGGTATTCCGACGATATACAACCTAAACTTAATTTTTATTTCATGCAAATTTGAATGAATACATTATATATAGGAGCACTAATGAAGAAAGGGTAAAATCTCACCTGGTGAGCAAATCGAGAATTTTGATAACCAGTCTTCATCAGCTGTCCCCAGACATTGTGGAACTGAAAATGTTAACGATCTAAAGTTTGTTATTATCCTCACTACCAATTGGGGTTCTAGTAAAATAACAGCAGTCCTCTACCTTTTGGTGGCATTCCAGTTGTGCTTGTTGATGAGTTAATCCCACTAGCTCCCTTTCAGCCTGTCAAATGAAATATTTGGGTGAATCCCGGTGGCTCAAAATATACAAGCAGATTGCTTAGTTCAGCATTTCAACCTCCAATTCAGTTAATCTGGAAGATGACTTCTGTTTCTGGTCCACGGTTAGATCTTCACACCTGAGTGTAGGGGAGGAATGGTAACATCAGTAGCTAAATATACTAATGTAGATCTCTCAACAGATTAACATCAATACCAGTAATCTGTAAATATCATACTGTAGGTGTATGCTTACTTAAGAGACCACTTTAAATGATGTATTTGGTCCTCAATATGGTCACGTTTGCTCCTTAGTGACCGAAGTTGCTGCAAGAAACTACCCATATAAGTTACAAAAAAGAGGGGGAATAATCAATGTTCACTAATGTAATTGTCATAGACAACAGAGCAAACTAATCTACAACTTTCATGTCAAATGCTACAATAGCCATAGTCACATGGATAGACAATAATAGGATAGTCATAGTTTCTTTAAGTTAATATTCCCATAGAGTGTAGGCCATAATAGAAATTACAGCCATAAGATAATTTGCTTTATGCAAATAGTAGCAATAATACTACTAAAATCTGTTTTAACATCGGATAACTTGGGTTTGAAAATAAAGTATTCAGTTTATTAATTGATATAGAAGCTTCTACTTATTGATATATTTTCAGAATCTTCAATCCTCTTAAATAGTATAAAATATAATTAAAATTAACAAACGAAAAGTTCCCTAAATACCTTTCGAGTATCCCTTGATTCGAAGAGTAGTTCAACCTCTCTCTCAAGCTCTGGGACGACAAGCATTGTCCGCCAACCTACTCAAAAGAACACAAAACTATCAGGCAATAGCACAAACATACCTTTTTATCATAGTAATGCAACTATAGCGCAACATTAACCGTAATGGTGCCAGAAAATACTCGTGATATGTTAAAACTAAAACTGAGTGAGGATGTATTCAGAATATCAAGTCAGGTTTCCTCATGAGCCAGGTCGGACATAGTAGAGCATAGTTGAAAGTTAACATATATATCAGTTCCCTCTTACTTGCTTGTCCTTAATTGACTTTTTAGCCTACTGAAACATAAAAGTCTAATGACTAACTTAGAGGGTGTCTGGAACAAGTGTCTGGCACCCCAATGACGGTATAATAGTCTTTCCCTAGTCAAACCAAGTGTTTTTATGGCTTACAAGCTAGAAAATGAGAAGTTGGGTAACACCAGCTTGTTTTTTTTACAGCTTATAATCAACTTGAAAGTTGAGTTAAATTGACTAAACACTTACTGGAGCATTCTGAGACTTAGAAGTTAGTTTGACCAGATTATAAGTTAATCCAAACACCCTCTAACTAGGTGAATGTACCACCCTTGCATGATCTATTTCAACTCATTACATTATTTTCGTCTCCTAACTAAGTTCCAGATGAATGGTGCCAATCAATTTTAGTCTAAATATTGATTCAAGGGCCAAAATAATACACAATACGAAGAGAAAATATCATTATCTTCAAATTGCACTTGATGGGAAGATGAATATTAGAGATAATAATGTCTTACCAAGAACCTTTTTGCTGCGCAGGATATCTCCATATATATGATCACCAACATAAAGAACCTACTAATAATATAGAATACATTAGATTCACAAGCTCAATTTGAATGGAACTATTAAGCTCACAGTAGAAAATTAGTTTGGCAGGGACTTTGTTTAGTAAGTATAAGGGCGATGGGTCTAATTTTTACGCTTGCAGTTATTGCATAAGAAACAGAAAATTAAATAGCAACAATAATGGCATTTAGCACCATAGAGTACTAATGTTGTGGTTTGCACACTAATCCTTCTAACCAACAGTGCCACTCTTCCAGTGACGGACTAGTAAATGTACTTTAGCCATTTTTGGTAAATTGCATGACTACCTACTAGTTAAATATTTGGCAGAAATGATAGGGGAAAAGGCTATCACTGGTTCAATTCATAAGTTTCTTGAGGCAATAAGAAAATGACAAAAATCATTATACGGTAAGGGATGACAAGAAAACAAAGGAATCACCTGTGAACTACTTTCAATTGAAAGTAGTTTATGCAGATGAGCTACGTTTCCTCCCTGATAAGACAAGTTGAAAATGTCTTTAAATAATTATGGATGACAAATGGTAATGCTTGCAACTGATTTCACATTCAATATCAGTGATTTTGCTGATATATAAGATTGTCCAAAGATACCTGAAAGACTTTACAAGCATCTGTCAGCTCCTTCAGTGATATTCTTGGAAAAGTATCTCCTACCTTTATAATCAATGTGAAATGAATGAAAAAGAGAGTTCCAATAGAAGCATGATGCACACACAAAAATAAAACGACAAAAGAAGACATTTCTGACCTGAGGCATAGGAGTTCCATTATCAGTATTAAGTAACATCCCGGTCTCAGGCTCAACCTCAAAAAGATTGGCACGCTTCTCTTCATGAAAAAATCCTGGCTTTGCACTGAACATCCAGTTGCATATGCATGTATTGCAAAAAAATATTATGTTAATGACAAAAGGTCGCATTTCCGAATCAATTGGTACTTGTGTTCAGCGTTAGCACCTTATGATCAACCATACTACTGAGATGCTTGTGCTTTACTTACAAATGGAAATTTTACATGGCACTAGCCAAAACTATTTTTATTTTACATCAGCCAAAACCATTTAATTCAAATCTACAGTAAATATATTATTAGATATGTGATACGTCCAACCGCCAAATCATTACACTTCAATCAACTAATTCAAGTGTAGAAGTTATTGAAGTTAAACTACATCATCAATATCTTCCATCAAAAAAAATATATCATCAACATCATAGTATGCCATTTTGGGATTCATTTTAATTTCATTCCTTTGTATTGCCACTCATGGCCGAGTGTGTGATGATCCCATTACGGGATCACACCCTCTCATCAATTTATCGTATTTATTGCTGATAAAAAATACCATAGTATGCCATGTGTTCAAGGAAATAATATTACCTGCCAGTAATCACAACATCAAAGTACTTTAGCCAATCATACTTGATAGCAGCACTACCATCTGTAGTGTGGCATCCACAGAGGAAGGTCATCACAATATTTGAATAGTCCCATAAGCTGCAATATGCAATTTCAATTTTCTAAAACTGACTGCTTTAACAGTATATGGAAATCCTCTAATTCAAACATAACCGTTTAGAAAAATAAGAAATTTGCAGACAGAATTAAATTATGAATTAAAAAAATGAGAAGTCAATACCTATTAGTCACCAAGAATGTTGAACGACCAGATTCTCTCAGCATTTTGAGCATCGGCACTAATGAGTCATCCTCATTAATATACCTGGTGGATAAATTGGAAGAAGGAAGAACAGATAAAAGTCAGCTCCAATAGAGAATAAAGATGGGATTATAAATTACTCTAAATAGTAATGCTCAGAGAATAACCGATATTCTCATATATTGAAAAACTAATGTAAATACTCATGTCATTGGTTTCATTACTCATTTTCAATTAAACTGAGAGCTTGGAAATAAACTGGTACGAACTATATGATTAGTATTTTTATGGAAAATTAATATCAAACATTGTGTACCTTTTAGGATCTTTTGCAACCATCTGCTTCAAAGTCCCATCACGGTGACACAAGTCAACTGCAGCTCGAACATCTTTATACATACGGGAGTAACTAAAAGAAATAATCATGAAGACATTGAGAGAAAATGTTAAGATTATAAGTAAATTTCAAACACGCAAATGTGGATTCTAGTCCAGATCTAGCTGATATTGGATATTTATGGAGAAACTAAAGACTGCACGAGTTAACATCAGCTATCAAATAAATTGCTTATTAGATTCTCATTAAGCCTTGCAGACTGAACAAGTTAGCAAGCATTCAGATTTTTGCATCACCATGACAAATTTCGGGTACATGAATTTCAAGCTGATTGTTTCTACTTAGCTAGGCCACATTATATTCAGATCCTCACTCTTGTAGGAGGAAAGTAAAAAAATAAAATTCTCAAGGAGCATACGTTATTGATCAAGCTTTCAACATAAACAAAGTTTTGCGGTACTCCAGTAATGTATTGATTATTGAACGCTGAAGAACAGCTTTCCAATCCAAACAAACAAGCAACTACACTGATGAAATACTAATTAAGAAAACAGTTTGTTCACGCTTAATGATTCGTGAAACAAACAAAAATTTCACTTTGTATTTACGATGTGTATATGAGGTCTCCTATTATCGTTGCAGACACAAACCACAAAAAGATAAGCCAGAAAGGAGGGTTGAGGAATTTTCAAACTGAAAAAAGAAAAGAAAAGATAGGTAAAATTCTTACTCGGCACCCTTTGGAACTTTTCCAGGATTGTTGTCCCTGAAATCAACAAGCTGGGCAAACAAGTATGCTTCGGCTAGTGAAAAAAGAGTATCTATGAGAGCGTAGTCAGGCTCATCAAAGGCATCTCGTATCAGAGTATTCCCATAGGTAGCAATTTTATCATCCTTGGACATTTCTCTAAATCCATGGTAGGCTACTTTGACATATTTGTGTCGATCCATCTGTATGTTCCAGAAGTATTATTTCAGACATTTCATCCATGAAATTTAAGTAACAGAAGGGCAGAAAACAGTTAAACCCAGATGACCCGAGGATAAGTTCTTTCAGACAAAATTAAGAAAACTAATAGGGTCAGCACCTTCAGAATGTTGCCTCTGTTTTTATCCAGAACTAAACCTCTGACCATGTACGTCCAATCAAATTTCCATTCCAGCAACTGCAAAATTAGTGATCAGTAACCAACCTACCATATAATGCTCAAATTTAAGGTTTGAGAAAGTGCAAAATACTGCATACTGTTATTTAAACATAAATAAAAACATTATGAATATGACACTATCAAGTTTCCAAGATAATAAGAGTCGGTGGAAGAGAAGACAAACCTCATTAGGATATCCCAAATCATATACCAATTTTCTGATTGTTCCTTCATAAGCAAGTGTCTCAAAAGTCTCCGGCTTGTATTGTGCCAAAGTATAATCCATGTCAAACCCAACAGCCAATATGCTCTTCATATTTAATGATCTGTTGCAAAATATTTGTTTTCCGATACCAATCTTATTTCCTCCTTCCGGTGATGACCAAACGCAAGCACATGGCTTCCCACTACCATCATTAGAAGCCATCTTAGTATGTGATGCTTTGTCAACTATAGCAACCCCTTGACTTCCATCCATGGTAAACCGGGAATGCAATGGATTCGCTCCTGCTAATTGACAAAAAAATAAGACTGAGTTGACAAAAATGGAAATTCAGACGACAATGGTACAAAATTGAAATGGTATAATTCATTCAATCAAGTAAAGCATTAATAAGTTAATACCTCACATTAACACAAATAAATTCAAATAAATGTCCCAATTACGTATACTTAAATTGCACGGGTGTCCATCAATAATATCAGCAAATGTCTGGAATACTACAAATGGATTTATAAGTAAAAACATGTGCGCCTACAAACACAGCATATATAAATAGATACCCAAAGAAGCACATAATCTAATGGTAACTTCATTATATATGCCATGGCTTCAAATGTGTTTACTCTTCCATCCCACGTCTACTTGTAATTTATATCTTTCCTGTAATAATGAGCAAATTGTATTTCTATGATCCCACATCCATGAAGAACTACCATTAATGGTAAAGCAGGATATATGACTTAGCACAACTATACCCGTGCCAACTCATGTTGGGATATCCTAGATACTGAACAATTTCGGTGGGCTATACAGACACACACTATAAACATATTGGTACTGACAGCTCAAAGGATACAAATGTCCACCCGTCAGATAACTTACGTCACAAACCACTAGCATGAGAGAAGCCAAGCATACTACGTACCTAAATTCAATGTCAAACCAAGATAGATATTCTATAATGCTTCATGAACATGGATGAAGTGATCTCTAAAATTGGGCATAAGCTCATGTTTTAGGTGATATCTCCATTCCATGAAACAGTTCCAGAACTATAAATAAAAAACACAAAAGAGGAACGAGGCACTATTTCTCTGCATCCATCCTATTCAAACACACAGCAAATTCTCCATACAACATTCTGGGTGTTCCCTGTTTCATTGAACATCCACAAGTTGCCATAGACCAGTGCACTACACCAGCTAGTAGCTAGACAGCTTCAGTTCATCAATTGAACTTACATTACATGTAATGTTTTAAAAAGAAAGAAAAGCGTACGAATAAACCTTGGACAGGCACTGTACCTTTTAGGTGTGATTGTGAATCAAAGAGCTAAAAAAAGCAGCAACTTTAGGGTGTTCAGTTCCAACTCTATAAATCTTCACAGAAATCCTCCCAGGAAACACCTATAGAAAATTCAGTTTTTCAATTAAAAACAAAAGTATCCCGATTTTTTCCACTGCTAACCTCAAACACTTACACTACATCCCGAGAGCCTATAGCAGAACCCTAATTTCACCCAAATGAAAGAGCAACAAAAAAACAAACCAGACAAGCATTCACACAAAAAAAACAAACAAACAAATCGTCATAACACCGTTAGTTTTTTAGACCGAATTAGTTGGTTAGTTAGTGCAATAAAGGGGATAGCAAGGGGTGTGATCCTTAAGAAAAACTAACAGTGTTTTTGTAAAAACTAAAGGTGTCATCATAGCAATTTGTTTTTGTAAAATATGAAAAAATACGGGTTAGTTTTTGTAAATAAGATCAACTGTGTGCAAGTTATTGAGATTTTCCCTAATAAAATGATCACAAGTGCTCCTCGGGTGACACACACAAACTTTTTGATAATGCCTAAAATAGCCTCAACCCCGTTTTCTTCTATGGCCTTGCAATTATTTGACTACAACACTATAACACTCATGGATTATTAACTCAACCAATCAAGAAGAGAAAATGATACGTACCCGGGTAATTCGATACAGTAATGGATCACCCAGTTACATGAACATGGTCTGATTCTAGTCCTTTGAGGATTTATCACCTGAATCATTACTGGTTACAAAATTTCAGTAAAGAACATTGAGAAATATACATACGATACGCATCAAAACTACAAAATGGTGTATACAATACACTAATGCATATAGAGGAAATCACCTGATGCAGCACATGAAGCAATGTGGTAGATCAATTTTCCGATATAGGCACATATACATATAGCTGAAAGTTATATCTGAACTTAATGCAAAAATGTAGATTTAGTTTGTTTTGGTGCCAAACTCCACTATGGCTATGTTTTGTTTGATGTATCAGTTTGTAAAACATGTGCTATCTATCAACTCAAAGTTTTTTTTTTTGTCAAACCCTGAAATGCAAATTGTACCTGCCCATCTGATTTAATCAGCAACAATGGTAATTATGTTGGCCCTTGTGAGTAAAAAGGCGAGAAAATCATTTTAACTCGACTGAACTGAACTTATCATAGGTGAAAGATCCAAAATCTAAATCATTTTAATATTACTGGTAAAATATGGAGAAATCTAAATCACTTCAGAAGAAATTCATAGGTAACCAAAGCCATCGACTACTGTGAGTTTCATCATCGAATATATTGCATAGAAAAATGACTCTGAAGTTCATAGGTAGCAAAAAGACAGCGAGTTTCATCACCAAATATATTGCATAGCAAAATGACTGAAAAAAACAGTGCTGAGCAAAAAGAATAATTTCCTGGCACAAGAGCATAGATGTAACCAAGCATAAGCCATTGTAAACTGCTCTATCCATCCAAGAATGCCTCTAAATAGGTGTTAATGAGCATGAACCACATGAAAAATACGGCCAAAGAAGATCTCTCGATTAATTTTCTGATAGGAACATATAATATAGTTGAAAGTTAAATCTGAACTTAATGCAGCAATGCCATTTCAGTTTGTTTTAGTGCCAAATAACTCAAGCTGATCTTCGGGAACAAAATGAACCCGCCTTGGTCACTAGTATGACTCCTAGGTAGACAATCTCAAACTATTCGGACTCAATGCATAACAAAAGTGCTTTTGGAAGAGACTAAGATGGGAGGAAAACCTGTGAAAGTAAAAATGATAATGGACCTGGCTTTTGCAATGGCTCTCTTCTCCTGTGCTCACCGTCAACATCTGTAGTTACCTGTAACAGCAGCAAGTCAGGTGATTTCAATACAAGTTTTTTTTATAAGCCATTTTGTACCAAGATTTGGGCTCACCAAACTTATGATTCTTATCCATAACTGTTTATACCAGGGTTCAAACTCTAGTCCTCCATTGTGTTGGAGGGAGCCCTTAACCACTGGGCC
>JAYMSU010000457.1:0-13955 GCA_036897765.1 Erodium chrysanthum | reverse complement strand
TCACCACTTGAGGGTTACAGAAGAGGGCTCATTCCTTTGTTTGTCGAGCAACTCGTGACCCAAGCATTCATCTAGGACCCGGGAACCCATCAACAACTCATGTCCGACCTTGTGGCGTACATTTGGAGGAGAAGGGGCCGACAAGCATAGAGGGGTTAGGGTGTCTACTTCTACTAATCTGTTTCAATTATTGAATTTTTAGTATTTTTCATCAATGAACGAATCTATTTAATATTTTAAGTCTTAAAATATTAAATTATGATCATATATAATATTATAACCAGATATGATTAATGTGTTCATCAAATAAAATTAAATAACAAAATCTCATTAAATTTTATTATTTAATTGGCTTATTTGACACCCAATTCAACCGTTAGTTCAACACCATTGTGGACAATCTGACCAATCTCGTCAGTTTTCACTTTTCTACCAAATTCTGACCTCAAAATCCACCCGAACGTGACTTGTCTAATTCAAGTCCAATATTTTCCATCCCGACCTAAATGTAGTTCACAGATTCTCAATAGTAGAATTTGGTGTGAGTCTCGTATTTCATACTAATGATCTTGATAGTGGAGTTAGCTTTTTTTCAACCGTAGGACCAAAACTTTGTCAAAATGAAAGCTCGTGAATCGTGAGGCCTTATGTTATTTAGTCACAATCTCTCAACCTCATTTACCCATCATTGAATGCGAACTATTGAGCACGAAACCTTCCCACGTATGCATGCGCCTCTTTTCCTCTCCCCGATTTAGTCACGCTGTACTGAAGAAGGGCATCAGATACGTCGAATACAGTATGTTGGGTTTTATAAAGTCACATACGATTTCGGGTTTCTGTTATTCGTGTCGTCCGTGCATCTACAGATCACTGAAGAACGCGCCATTCGGACAGGACGGGTTTTCATTTTTTTGTTTTGTTGCAGTCCTACTCAAAGATTGAAACTTTCCCTGCTGTTTGGGACTGCAATTTTCTACTACTTTTTCTTTATCCAAACACTACCCTTTGAAATTCCAAGAATATATACGTCCTTACTAATATAATTGACCAAGTCACATTCTTCAAGCTTTGACATGTCTCATAAATGAGTAAGGTTTAACAAAAAGACTTACAGCCTCAACAGGGACATTTATACATAAATTTGATTTGTTTATGTTCAAAACAAATTCTGTACATGATAAATACAGCTTATACGTCCCTGATTGATTCCTGCCAGGCACTTGGTATCTGCAGCTTCTAAAAATCGAAACCCCGAACAAGGCAACTTTGCAACCTGGGTCAGTACATCTTTTTTCAGGCAGAACAAACAGCATCGAGTCGCTTTCTGTTTCTGCATATTGAGCACTCTTTACATGCATGCCTTGACATACCTCTTCTGGGTCAAAACTGTTGTGAAGGAGGATAGTGGGTCTGTTCAGCTGTGGCAGTGAATGCTGGCTCAAGGTGTTCGTTTACGCTCTTCTTTGGCCTCTTGGGCCTCTTTGGCTTCTGTGATTGTGGATCGGTGTTCTGGAGAGGATCATCCAATTCATAGTCCATTAGAGCAGGGCTCGGTTCATTGGGCTTTTGAGCACTCCTTGGCTTTGCCTGAGTTTGCTTGTCTGAAGCACCTTTCCTCTGCACTAAAACAGTCTTGTTCAGAACACCAACTATTAAACAAAGGAATCAACAAACAGATTAGAAATAGCAGAAGCAGTACCTTTTTGCTAACAGGTTTCGTAGGATCAGGACTAGGAGTAGGCTCTAATCCAGTGGCCGGAGATGCTGCGTTTGTTAAGTCTTCCAAAAACGCATCACCTTCTGCATCCACTCGTATGCCCCTAGCTGGATGTTTCTTCTTCTGTCTATCCTTAGCCTGGCCAAAACAAAGGACATCTTAGATTCTTGAAACCTTGTTGTGTCAAACTCAAAGTAAAGGTACTTCACCTGCAATGGGATCTCTTTTAATTTTTGCTCCAACTGGGCATCGTCCAGAAGCAAGGACACGACATCCTCAGGTGCCAAGAGGTCACCCTGGACATGACCACCTGTCATCACAAGCTGCTGGACAGTATTTTTCTGACTTGCTCTCTGCAGAATTTTCTCTTCCACTGTCTCCTTGCATATGAGCCGGTACACAGTAACCTACATAAACGTACCACCGCCCCATGATTGAGTTTACAAATATGAAGGGGGAGGGGCAAAGTAGTAATAAACCCTGAACCCTGAACCACATATAATAAAAACTTACATCTTTTGTCTGACCCAACCGATGCGCTCTGTCCATTGCCTGTAGATCCAAGGTCGGATTCCAATCACTTTCATAGAATATGACTGTGTCTGCAGCTGTCAAGTTAATGCCCAGTCCACCTGCTCTGGTACTTAGCAAGAACACAAATATGTCACTCCTGAAATAAACAAATATAAACATCAATTAGAAGAAATGAACTCCAACAACCTTCATTCATCACTAGGTTGAACAAGAATTGCTTTATCATTCATTATAAGAGCAAATATCAGTACAGAAGGTTACTCCTCCATGCACCCATTACATGTCACTGAAATCCATACCTATGCTGAAAGTCCTTGACCATGTCTCGACGATCTACAATAGTAGATGATCCATCAAGCCTAAGGTATCTATATTTCCTATAGTTCATGTAGTCCTACAAAAACATACACAACAGTGAGGTGAGCACCAAAACTAACTTCAGGTACAATGCTACATAACTGAGTTGCAAACAAAAACTGAATATGAGAACCAATGATGCCAAAGCCCAACAAGAACTAAAATTCCGAGGAAGAAAAAATAGCAATAAATACCTCTAGTATATTCAACATCTTTGTCATCTGTGCAAACAGCAGAACACGATGATTTTCTGCCCGTAACCGTTTTAGTAGAATGTCAAGTGTTTGAAGCTTCCCTGAATCCTAGACATGATATATGAAATTTAACTCAAGTGACCCCAATATAAGAATATAAGACATGTGATGATCTGAAAGTAACATAGAGATCCTAGGTAGAGGAAACAATCATACTGTGAGTAACTTAGCGGGATCGAAGCTTTGCATAGGCGGAGAAGAACCAAATATCTTGTATGTTAACTCAAGAGCAGGTTGTGAAACAGGTAGCTCAGAATCAATTTCTTGAATCAAATGATGAGGGGTCTCCGGCTTTCTTGGTCCATTGCAGTCAGATGTGCGTGCAAACCCGACAAGTAACCTCTTTACCCAAGGTTGATGTAGTTCTTCAATCATTTTGTAAGCAAAGTTTCTATCAGAGCAGAGAGCATTGATCTAACAAGAAGAAGGTAAGTAATTATATTAATGAATGTTGATTAAGCTATTCCAATATATAAGAATAAAAGATTCAATATATCAAGACAAACCGGAGGAGCTCTGGTTCTCGGAATAGATGTGTAAGTTGAAGTAAGAAGCCTAGCATTTGATATAAGCCGCTCCTGATGAGAGGTGACTAAGGGCTCACATGGAGCGCGGCATTGACCCGTAGCAAATTTCATTTGAAGTGAACTCCTCTCAGATCTTGAAGGCATCAATAACATTCGTGTAACTGCTCTAAACTTCCCCCTCTCAATTTGACATAAATTATGATCATCATCCATGGACTCCATGAGTGAGTCTAAGATACCATCCAAATATTGTCGGTCCCATCTTATAATGGAAAATAATAGTCTCTCCATAAAGGAACTGTTTGCCACAAATGCAAACTCCGATGCAGACAAGTCCATTAAGCGGGTAAAACCAAATGTTCCACTTTTTACCGACAACCCATCTGAGTCCGGGGGAAGTATAGATCTATGCATGTTTTCTGGAGAGAATATATTAAAATATTTGTGAAATGATTCTCTACACATACCATGGCCACCTACTGAGCAAGGTGTTTCAGGTCTTCGAACTATATCCTGATACAGAAGTTTTGGCACCTGGAAAATGAAAGAACCAGAAAGTTACAGTGAAGTGATTAATAAACTGTAACTTGTAAAATCTACAAGTTTATTTCTAGTAGTATGAATATGTACGTGGAACCATGCTCTTCTATTTAAGTTAAAGAGAGAAGCTTCAAGAAGTAAGGAGGCACCTTGTACACTATAGGATTGTAGCCTCCTGGGTAGTGTACATCTTCCATCTCACCAAATGCAGGGGGCAAAAGAGAATTTGGGATCTCTCCAAAATAAAGGTATGTACTTCCTTCATTCCTTTCAAATAACTCAGGATGGTTGCAAACCTACCATACAATCAGAATATACATCCAGTAAACTATAAAATAATTAAAACCTTGGAATGAAGAGGAAGTGAAAATTGGCATACCTTTCTCAACTGAATGACAATATTCATTAAATTCATAATTTTCTTCTCATTAAGATGTCCACGGCTGCCATCAAACAATTCAACTAGAGATATCTTGTTCTTAATAGCCCGATAAAAAGCTTGCTGTCGAGAACTCAACTTGCAGTGCACTGTAACTTCTGTTTTCCTAGTAAGCTCAGAAACCACATCCTTTTTAACTCGACGCAGCATAAAAGGCTTTAGAATTGCATGCTGTAAAAAGGAAGAGCACAAAACCCATTAAATATGTCTACACCGAAGGTGGAAAATTTTGTACATGTCCAGAGAGATGTCAAACATTCAATTACACTGTCTGAATAACCCATATTGACCAAAATTGACCTAAGCCCATGAGTAGCCTTTCAAACTGAAAAGAATGATGTTCTGAAGTATTTGGATGGTCTGGCAAAGGATCGGATTTTGAAAAGGCAAATGTGAAATGGTTATCTAGACAGATGATGCTTAGCAAGCTCACACATGTGTATATTCAAAGATATCAGGAGGAAAATGAAGATTTGTTCAGAATTCACACCTTCACTACTATAGAAACTATAGTCAGAGTAAACAACACTGAGAGTGATGGGGAGAAGAGAGCTTTAGCTTAGGTAAAGCTTCATAGGAACATTAATTGTCAAAAGGCTAAGAAGCTTACAAAGCATACAAGAAATATATCTTGCATTCAAGTGCCAAATAGCAAGGGAGTTTTAATTGCAACCCCCAGATGTTATCTACCTCATAAAATAGATTCTTCTTGAACCTTACTGTTTAGTGTCATTCAACCGGGAACATGTTCCAATTCAGATGATACTGAAGGAAGCATGAAACATGTTTCAAAGAAAAACATCTAAACTAGTTAACTAACAAGACAACAGCTTTGACAATGGTACAAAGTACATACATTTAGGTATCTAGCAATGAGGAGGATCATAGTGGAGAATGAGTTTCTTGTCTCTATGTTGGATTTATTTTTAAGGTGCTCATATCCGCTCAATAACCAAAACACAAGCATAATAAGATACATAAGCACTCAATCTTGATACATATGGTACACCCGATTTAACTTTAACGGCATAGTCTTTGAAAGAAAGCTGAGATGCCATGGACATTCATGTATGATTTCAGCCAAACTAGTATATAAGATCATTTTTCTATATATTTACCATTGAACAAAGGAGACAAATGCTATATAACCTAACCAGGCAGTAATTGTTGATTAAGTTCATAATCAAACTATTAGAAAAAAAATGTGCTCACCAATCTGTTAAGCTGATGTTCATTCAAAGTGCCACCATGTTCTGCATGACTCTCAATTCTGAAAAATGCAATGAATAAATCATTTTTTATAATGTTCTTGTTTAGGCAGTTAAATCTCTTAAACACCAAGAAACAAAATTGGCATACCCTTTTGAGAACCACTCATTAAACTGTTCATGGCTGTCAAATAAAGTCGGCATAATGAAATGCAAAAGGGCCCAAAGTTCTGCCATATTATTTTGGATAGGTGTTCCAGTAAGAAGCAAGCGGTTCCGACAATTAAAACTGAGCAGTGTCTTCCACCTTATACTGTTACATTATTATCAAATAAAATCAGTATGAGAATAGACGACATTATGAAAGTTACCTCTTCATAAAATTGAAGATAATTCAGTTTGGAAGTTAGTAACACTGGAAAAAAAACCCAAGCATTGTAAATTTGTAATACTAAAGATTAACCATATGGGATTGATCTTATTTGTGCTCGCGTTGCACACAGTGCAAAATTAATGATTACTCAAGCAAGAACTAATAATTGGAATTAGAGAATTATATTACCTGAACAACAGATACCATTAAACAGATGAATATGAATAATATTAAATAAAACCAAAAAAGAGGTCAAGGGAAAGAACAATATCAATATAGTCCAAAATAAGACTTGATTCTTCCAAACCAATCATAAATCTGAACCTAAGGGAAACATAGTTTGACTGTGTGTTTCCTTCCACCTCATTCTAAGCTTGTTACTACTGACTCTGTAATACAATTACTTGAGCCAACTTCCTACAGGTGACTCTCTTTCATGAACATGATGGAAATTTTACTATCCGAAATAAATAATATTTAAAGACAAGATAAATAAAGCCACTAATTAATTTCGAAGGTAAAGATAACACCTGTTTGCACTTTTTATAGCCTGAGCTTCATCCAATACCATATATTGCCACTTCACACGCCGAAAATACTTTTCATCAGACACAAGCAGTTGGTAGCTGGTAATGAGAATGTGAAACCCAGACTCCCTGGTAAACAAGAATCACACTTACATTACATGACTGGCGATCTAGTAATTGGCAGAGAGAAACATAAAATTCTTTTTTTGAATATATATCTACAGAAAAAGGGTTAATAGAGCAAAAGATGAAGTCAAAGGTTTAAGCGTCTTCAGCATTAATATGGCATAGGTGCTTTTGTAATGGAGTGACTGAACCCTGAACCCTGCATTTAACTATGTGCACTTCTCAGCCTCACAATCAGTCTACAACTCTCTCTCCCACACACAAATAGAAAAAAGACATCTGAAAGGCACTAGTATATAAAAACTGGATCACAGTAACACTCTTTTTGAGACTCTCCAAAAGATTGTAGTAAGTAGCATTAACTTTAGGGGGTAACCACAGGAATAACATGTATGTATTTATGATTGTGGTAACCATGTAATTATGGATTTATTTTATTTATGGTTGAAACCTCTATATATAACCAGGTTATACTATTTTGGCATTGGTGTAAAATTGAAAAAAACACAAACCCACTCCTCTTTCTCTCTATTTGTCTGCCCAACTTATTTTTTAAGATTGTTGACATTTTGATTCAGCATCACTCTGATTTTGATCGTTTTTTGAAAAATCCAAAAGAATTAATGCCATTCTATGCAAAAAAAAAAAACAATGTACCTGATCAACCAATTTCAACAAATTTCTGTAAAGTGTTTCAAACATGACACATGCCATATTTTGTGAATATCCATATTATCAGGTAAAATTGTGTCCAAAAGAACGCACCTTATATTACTATTGTTATTTGCAAAACTAAGAGAGTTTTGTTTGAAGACCTTTACCTGCGATATAGACGCTTTGGGTTGATATTTTTCCTAAGTATGACCCGCTCTTGGAGCCCACCCCAATAAGGAAGGGCTTTCAAGTCAGGGCAGAAACGGCCTATTTCATCAGCCCAATTGTTCAACACAGACGCAGGTGCAACTACCAAGAAAGGTCCCCATATGTTTTTCTCCTGTATGGAACAACCAACCAATGCAAGTTACTATGCATAAATATCAATAAATAGAGAACAGAAAGTAGAATAATTACCTCAGCCAAGTGAGCCAGGAAAGCCATGGCTTGGATAGTCTTTCCAAGACCCATCTCATCAGCCAGAATGCCATTCAAACCCTAATATACAACAAAGAACCGTTGAAGTTAAATGGTCCAAAGACAACAAGTGCAGGATGAACAAAATATGCTTTCATGCGTGAGTATATGTCTGTGTATTTCATATAGGGTTGCCTTATAACCTGCTCGTAGCAATTAACTAGCCACTGAAGACCTTTCAGTTGGTATTCTTTAAGACGACCTCTGAATAACTCAGGTGTTTGAACTGTTGATGTTGCCGGCATCGTGGAGCTGTAAATATTGGTACAATAATGTTCAGTTCACTGACTAAAACAACTCATCTTCAAAAACATCATTATGATCTGAAAGAACTAAACATAAGAAAAACTCACGGGTTATGAAGATCTATGTTACTAGATCCCGTGACTGAGATATCTTGTGGAGTGGCATCAGAGTCTGTAGCCTGGCGCAGCTTCAAACATTCACTATCAAATGCATTTGTTAACTCTTTCTGCTTAGAGACTGCATCCTGAGCAGCTCTCCAAGCCTCCAATTTCAGTTCAGCCTCATGAGAGTCTTCTTCTCCACTGAGCCCAGCATCTGAAGAACTCAAATTTGCTTCTGGATCGGTTGCTTCTCCTGCAGGCAAAGCTTCTGCAGGCTGCGAACTTAACTTGTTTTGCATGAAGTGACTATAGAGCTCTGTCTGTTTAATGAGGAAATTGAGTCTCTGCTCCTGCCTCTTTGCTTCTCTTTGCTCTTGTTCACGCTTAAATGCTTCAGCAGCTTCTCTATCCTCTTTTTTCTTCAATTCTGCCTACAATCATAAAAATCTGTCAGGATTTCTCAGGACATTGCTAAGTATTCAGTGAACCTGTGGTGCATATAGCAGAAAATAAGGCACATCACATAAAATAGAGGACCCGTGAGCAAGGATTTATCACCAACAACACATCCAGGGAGAGGATGTGTATCATGCACTATTGCTCTATGCCTCCACCCAAAGAAATTGCAGCCAATGTCACTTCTCTTAATAACTATACGTTCTTATGTCCTATTGACTAATAATGTACATTGAGTTAGTTTCAAGGAGAAAGAAGAATACCATCTCTTTATCTACTCTCTTCCATAACAGTAACATGTCCCTAGCTAGCTTCCTTGTGCGAATCGGAGCACCTCTCATCAATTTGTGTGATCGACCCACCTTCATTCTTACCTGGAACATAAATGTGAAAATCTGAAGTTCTTTAGTTCAGGGTAAATGTATAACAGAAGTAAATGAATCTAATCAAACATATGGAACCAT
This sequence comes from Erodium chrysanthum, assembly GCA_036897765.1. Classification (NCBI taxonomy): domain Eukaryota; kingdom Viridiplantae; phylum Streptophyta; class Magnoliopsida; order Geraniales; family Geraniaceae; genus Erodium; species Erodium chrysanthum. Next base: position 4,952 of record JAYMSU010000457.1, on the reverse strand, counting down.
AAATCCAAACAAAACTCATCAACCATATAGAACTGCAAAAGACAAACAGTTACGTGCCTCCCTCTGACAGTTCTCTGAAAACCTCTTGGCATCAATAAGTTGCTTTCTGTGAAATGCAGTAAAAATCCTATGATGCTTGGGTATGTCTCTTCTAACAATGTTGACCCAAGACTTTGCTATCTTTTCAATTTCCTCCCTCTCGAGCGCTGAAGGATCTTTCTCTATCTTTTGCTTCTTGGGCAAACTTCTTTCAATGATCTGCACGCCAGGAAATATGAAGTTGAATAAGATGGGAAATAAAAGGTTTGTCATATCCTTTACAAACTCATAAGAAGCACAGTAAACTATCAGCAATGAAGGAGGATTTTGACCTCATATGTGTCTCCTTTCTCCAAAACCTTCACATAATAAACCTGCAAAACACCACCTTCAGACAGAATAGATCTCCGTATGTTTCCAGCTGCCCCCTCCGGGATTGAAGAATTCAACTCAGCATCAGAAACTTTGAGATTGAACTTTTGGACAGAGCTAGAAATTGGCAAAGACTTCAATCTTTCCTGAAGGGACTCGTATTGGACCTGAGGCTCTCCCATTCCTTCCCGGCTTCTAGCCCCGAGCCTCTTATCACTGGCCATCATTGCAGCTAAGGATCCCAAATCTAAAGTTCCCTTCAAGTAAAATTCCTCCACCCGGATATCAGATAGGCACGGCAAGTTCAGCACTGGCACCAACTTATCATAAGTTGGAGGGATCTTATATGTGATCCCCTCCCCAATATCCAAGTAAGCAGGTTCATAGATCATTCTGCAGAACACATAATGATAAAAGTTCATTTCAATCAAGAGTCGGAAAGAATCTCACAATGACAAAAAAAGGAGTACACAAACCTATCAGCGCCATAACTGGGTGCCATATCTGCTTCACGGTAACTCCCAGGCTTCTGGGAAGTAATATCATTGTGCCATTCAGATGTGGTTTCCATTTCATGTAGCCCTCTGTGCTCATTCCCCAATTTCCGACTTTTAGAAGTTGAATTATTACCCTTCGGGACTGGAAGCCCCATTCGGGTCAGTGTGGGACTTGCTGAGGTATCCTTTAACCTCCTCTTGTACTTCAGAATATGTTCCCCAAGCATGGCTCGGTACCGGTCCTCAGTAATAGGTGACCTGTGAGAACCAGCTTCTTCCTCGTTGTCACTACTGTTGAACCGCTTTTTCTTCTTAGCCAAGCTCAAATCCTTATCAGACATGATCCCATTTCCATTGTTTGCCATCGCTACCCCTATTACAAACCAACCAACAAAGTACCAGAAGTGTATAAATCACACAGCTCTCGAGCCCAATCACCCAAGAGTGAGAAAAAACTACAATGCAGGAGCATGCACAAAAGAGGGAAAAGAACCAGATTCTTACAATTAGGCAGTTAAGAACAGAAAGACTGTGATTTTACTAAGGGTATAGAAGCAGGGCCTACCTTGGCTACCTCTGCTCTCATCCTGACTACTATTCTCATAATAATCAAAATCATCATCTTGCTGAGGGAGTTGATAGCTCATCAAAGGCTATAATGCAAACCACAAAAAATTACAGTAAGTCTAACAAAACAATAATCACCAAAAACAAGTACACTAACTGCCTAACTACCAATTGAACATTCCAGCACAAATCTGAATTCTACTTTTCTGATCAAACATTCCCAAATTCAGCACTAACCCAATACACAAAGACTCGTTTTTTCCACAAATTAGCACAGGCTAACACTGACAGAGCAGGCAATAATTCAAGAAGAAAAAATAAAATAAAAGCAGACCCATTAGAGAGGAGGAAAAGCCCTGGTGAAAAACCTCAAGGTTGAAGAGATCGGTGTAGGAGAGCGAGGCCTTGCCTTGCCGCTTGTTGTCCATAGGCCGACGCGCAACCGCAGAGACACCGTGAAGAGAAGCGAAAGCCAATGTTCTCGTGGAGCATGAAGGATAGGGTGGGTGGGAAGATAATGAGAACAAACCCTAACCCCAGACCCTGGAGTTGAAACGAGGAAGAGACTGGGTGCGCAGGATAAGCCCGTGTGAGGCAAAATCGCAAGCTCGAGGTAGACGCAGAAGGTAAGAGAAGCACCAGGTGTGCTAACATGCGCTGGCTAGGTGACGCTTGTTAACGTGAACCTATCTAATTTGTAAATGGGCTTTGATTTTGGGTCTTGAAGCCTGCTTTACTGTTCCACACCTAATAGGAAAAGTATCGTTTTTTCCCCTCTGTTTGGCTGCCGAGAAAAAGGAGGAAAATTTTAACTTTTTCTTTTGTTGGATGTTTTTATGATTGTTTTAGGAATATACATATATATTTTGGGAACTTGGTCTATCTCGTCTGGACTATACAGCGATGTTGTAGTTTATCTTGCATGTTTTGATGTGGGTGTGTTTGGACCAGTCCCAGTCTGCTAAGAAATGTGAGAAATTTATGGGTTGATAGGATATTAGGGCTTTGCAGAACTGGGGCTGAGTACAATAAAGTTCATCAGTAGGAAATAATTGATGCACAACTGCTTGCATTTGTTTTCTGTGGTAGTTCAGTTCTGTATTTATGTAGAAACTTTTATGGATTTCTGGTTTACATTTACATTTTTCTCTACTGATTTAGTATTTGTCTTACTTTTGTCCAGAGATTTTTTGGGAGGGATCTTATTGCCAAGGAAAGAACAAGACTTTACAGGTTTGTCTTACACAAATCCTGATTGTAGTTCTGCAAGCTTTGTTCCATTATGAACATAGGTACTAACCTATGTTCATATCCTTTATCAGAATCACAGTTCCTCAATAGAGCATTTTGCCATAATGGAGTTAGTCTAGTTCTCGCCATATAGTACATATGTGAGTTGCACTTCTATGGTATTTATTGCTTGTGAAACTATGAGGTATACTTTATGGATTTATGATGTTGGGGAATATCATATTTTTGTTATCATGAATGACCACCTCCATGGAAGAAATAACATCCCACCTTTCATATTCATCCAATAGAAAAGTCACTACAGATTGCCTTCTGTGGTTGAAGATAAAGATGCCAATTGTGGTGGGTCGTTGCCTTTTGGAAAATTTTCTGCCCTGGAGCAAGGATGGCCAAAGGGTCATAGGCAGATTTTCTCTGCACAAAAACTTCCCACTGAGGGCCAAAGTGAGTTTTCCACTCTTCTTGTGTGCTGTAATGAGGAAGGTATTGTTTAACCCCAAGATTGGCAATGAGACAGTAATCTACTATCCGTTTGTTTTGTGTTAAAATGTGTTCTAAGCCATTTGTTCCTCTGGAAGAAGGCACAGCTGATGAAAAGAATGCAACCAGGTAGAAAATGTCTTCATTTGGAGTAACCATAGATGTTCTGTTGCTCCACCTGCAATGCAAAAATGACTGCCGGTTAGAATTGAAAGCATTAGATCAAGTAATATAACAGAGTATAGCTGCAAAGTAATTACTTGGATTTGTTGACTGGATAGATGAGGATAAGGCCATTGCTGGTGGTTGTAAGAATGTTTCCAAACACTTCTTTAGCAAAGTCTTGTATTTTAGACTTTGGGACAAGAAGGTTTAGCCATGGGTGAGGAACTTCCCATAAGCCTTTTGCTTGAAGTTTTATCTCAGACACATGAACTCTGTCCAGGAACTCCACATAAGAAACTTCAGACATGAAGAGTGTGGAGGGAATGTAGTTTAGCTCAGACAACAAGCTCTCAACTTTCTGCAGTACAATTTAGCAGTGAGATTTTATCAAGTGAACACTGTGTTGTCCTCTGCCCTTTTGATCTTTAGAAGTCTTACCTGGTTCATAATATCGGTCTCATCTGGGTTGAAGTATTTAGCTACTTCTAGACAGTAAAGAGTAAGACCTTCTGAATTGAACTGGCTTGCTTGAAGCGGGTCCTTGGGGTTGAATGAAGATCTCCAGTTATTAAGCAAACCAGTTCTGTTTATCATCACAAATCCTTCAACATAGTCAAATGAATTTTCAGATGATATCAGATGTTCTTGGTCCTTCAGAAACACGGAGAACTCTGAGTAGAGCACTCTGATCCATTTCACCTGCCAAAATTATAGGTCTTGTTATTATGATATATCATGTGTATAGATTGAGATACTTGCAGTGAAGGGAAGGGACGATTTTCTGGATCATGGAATTTAACTTACCTTCTTTGGAGCTGGTTCCAGAGAAATTCTAGCACGAGTGATGATGCCAAACTGTCCAAGTCCCCCAAGAACGCCATCAAAAAGATCAGTGTTCTTCTTCTCTGAACAGGTAATGACCTCTCCTTTTCCTGCATACAAAACAACAAATTAAATTTAGAGGCAGTTTTGCCAATTGTGGTCATCCCGTAGAGTCTCAGATTAAAACTAAAGCATCTATAACTAGGTGTGGATTCACTAAAAGAGGCCATGTTTGAGTTACACAATATACACTTTCTAATATTTTCCCTCTCTTGATCACTGTATGGTTTTGAGGCAAAACTTAACTAGAGTTGTGCACACATGTTTTGCAGATACAAACCTGTGACAACTTCCATCTGGTGGACATTGTTGATCTGGGGGCCATGCCGGAAGGCCTGGCCACTAATTCCAGCATTTGATAAAGTGCCCCCAACAGTGAGATGAAGGTAGTCAGTCCAAGATTTTGGTGCGAGACCATGTTTAAGTGTTTCATGCAGAATATTCACCCACAATTCACCACCCGAGACATCCACGTAAGAGCTCTCTCCAGTTTGAACTTGCATTTTTGGTTCCTGAAGTGATTCCATGTTGATAACTATTCCCTTATGTGCTTGTGCTTGACCTTGCAGAGAGTGACCATGGCCTCTTGCAGCTACTGTAAGCTCCGAAGCAGAATCCATTTTAAATACATGCTTTATCACGGTGGATATATCAGAAACTGACTTGGGATGTAGAACAGCCAATGGTAAGAAATGGTAT
>JAYMSU010000456.1:0-13959 GCA_036897765.1 Erodium chrysanthum | reverse complement strand
TTAGTGGGTCCCATTTTATTTAAAAGTGACGTTTTTATGGTTGATTTTTTATTAATAACGAAATTATCATTATGTGTATTGAATTAAAATTCTAGTTTAATTTATAAAAAAAAAATTGACAAAATTTCTCTTACTAATTTTCCATCAAATGTAATTATCAGTTTTAAAAAAACAAACTACACGATATTAATTTACAATAATTTTTGATACGAGATAGGAAAATCAACCGCACAACTTTTTATTAATAATTTTTTTATACTATGCTCTATAAAGAGTATTCAATAATTTGTATATAATGTGATAGATGCAGTGTATTAATTGTCTGAACATAACTCGTCTCGAGTTTCAAGAAATGTGACCCATGAACCGGTGCAATGTGCAAATAAGTGACCTTTACATGGCAAAGTACTGAAATCTGAAAGGGGGACACAATAAATAGAGCCTAGAACTAAAGTCAAAATAAACATTTATTTCATGACTTCGATGCTGTATTTGCTGAGCGTTTGCCTCAAATCAGTGGCCCACACTGGTTGGCCACTTCATGTACCTTAATCACTCACCTTAATTTCAGCCTAGCAACATGCAAGTGAATTGATACTATGGGCCAGCAAAGAAAGCCTTCAGAGGGCCCAAGAATAGACTATTATAGGCCCAAAAAACACGGTCCAATCCACAATTTGACATATTAGTCGAATGAAACAGACGGTTCCTCTTCTTCCCAAAACCCTAAAACCCTAATCGTTAAACCTCCCTCTGGTCATTTTGGTTATTGGACATGGCGAACAACCGCATCGACACCGCCGGAGGCGACGATGAAAGGAAGAAGAAGCGCAAGAGGAACAAGACCAATAAGAAGGGGAGTGAACCAGTGCTCCAGACTGAGATCAATGATGAAGAAATTGCAGAGAGGAGTGAAGTGGAGGTAGGAGCTGAAGAAGTAAAGGAAAAGAAAATTAAGAAGAAGAGCAAGGAGGAGGAGGAGAGTGAGGATGAAGAAGAAGGAGAGGAGGAGGTGAAAGAGGATGAGAAGGAAAAGAAGAAGAAGCTGAAGCTGAAGAGTAAGGTTGTTGTTAGTGGTATTATGAGTTCAGAGGCTTTCACTTCTTTGGAGTTGTCTGAATTCACTCTCAATGGAATTAAAGACATGGGCTTTGAGCACATGACTCAGGTATGGTTGTGTTTTTCCCCATTAATTGTTGTAGTATATGTAAAAGTATGATTGTTTCGTGTAGTTTGTTGAACACCTAACTAAATGAATTAACTGAAAGTTTAGCTGAAAATTGATACTTTGACTAGTTTTGTTGTAAAACATTGGTGACCAGATGGATTTTTTAATCAGACTTTAGGGAAGACTTAGGTATTTGATATTTTCCCACCTTTTACTAATGCAGATCCAAGCAAGATCAGTTCCACCACTTCTACTGGGCAAGGATGTCCTTGGAGCTGCGAGGACAGGTTCTGGGAAAACCCTTGCTTTTCTAGTACCTGCTGTGGAGTTATTGCATCGAACTAATTTCTGTCCCACTAAAGGAACTGGTGTTGTTGTCATTTGCCCAACAAGGGAACTTGCCATACAGGTCAGTGTTCTATTGCGATCCGTGTGCCTAGTGTTAGCTGCAGTTTTTCTCTGTCTCATATGGTTACTTAACTACATGATCATTGTTGAAGTGTCCCATATTGAAAGAATGTAGATTTAATGACCACTTAATAAGGTAGAATATAGGTTTAGTGACCACCTGGTATACTAGTTGGACTCTTTTGGGTTGGAGTAAATCAACATGGTATAAGATCATTGTTTGGTATTGGCTTGTGACCCGTTTGTGCTTACTCCCGCTCATATGCTCCTAGTCCACATGCAAGGCACTTTGTGCTGTTTACTGTGCACACGAGGATGATTGTTGAATTGTCCAACATTGGAAGTCTTTGGTTTGAGTAACCACTTAATATGCAATAACTAGTTGGGCTCTCCACTCAGTGGTTTAAATCTTGGCTTGGATTGAGTTTAACATCCGCGAATTGATTGATGTGCAATATGACGTGGTTTTGAATACAGTAGACTGTATGGCTACTCACATAATTCATGTAGCATTAGTTACCAAGTAAAATGATGACTGTGGTTGTAAATGATATGTTTTTGTCCAATTGATTCAGACTCATGCTGTGGCGAAAGACCTTCTCAAGTATCATTCTCAAACTATTGGCTTGGTTATTGGTGGTTCAGCTAAAAGAGGAGAAGTCGAACGAATTGTAAAAGGAGTAAATTTATTAATAGCAACCCCAGGCCGGCTTCTTGACCATCTTCAAAATACTAAGGGATTCATATTTAAAAACTTGAAGGTATGGTGTATAATCTTTGACATTCCATTTTTTTTGTTATGCATTATAGTTTTAAGATTATTTGATGTGTTACTTTCGGATCGGAACATACGTAGAACTCTTGGGATAAGGGTTCTTCTGATGCCAGTTGATGGTTTTTTCAATGAGTTCTTGTGAAGTGACTGCTGCTGGAAAGGCCTAACGTTATATTTTAGTTAGATGATTTATCAGTATTTTAATTTGGCTTATCTTTTTTATTTTATTTTAGATGTTTGGATTATCAATTACTTTCCTAATTATTTGGAACTATTATGTTATTAAAACTCCACTAAAGAACTTTTTTCAGTTTGTTTCCTAATTATTTGGAATTGGTAGACAATTAAGGTTCTGATTGGTATACTTCATAATACATACTTATTTTTCATTTAGGATTAATTTGGATGATATATCGAATAAACAGAGATTATTGATTTACACTGCATTTGTTCTTTTGCTTTCACACATAATTTCTCGCCTTTATTCTCGTTGCTATCTCTCTTATCAAATTCTTATGCTATTCCTGCTGGCCTACATCATCTTGGCAGTTGATAACCTATGGGTCTTTTGTTGATTTTGCATTTTCTGAAAGCAATTCAATACTTCACGAACATGTAATAATTGAATAGTTCACTTTTCTGAAATATTTATTGGACTTGCAGTGCCTTATAATTGATGAAGCTGACAGGATAATGGAAGAAAATTTTGAGGAAGACATGAATCAAATCCTCAAGATTCTTCCCAAGGTAATGTTGGAGCAATTTTTTGTTTAATTTCTCTTATGTTAACAGTTGCTTCAAATAAGTTCTGCTTTATTTTATTTTATATTTTTGAGCTGACTAAGATGTGAATGTGCAGACTCGGCAAACAGCTTTATTTTCAGCTACACAAAAAAAGGAGGTATGTGCAATACCTCATTCAAAGTGATACACTATTGATTTAAGTTCGGAACATTGTTTATACTATACCTAAATACCTAATGTTATGGAACCTAAATTCTAAGTGCATTTCTTTTTTTCTTTTTGTCACTCATGCAGGTTGAGCGTCTTGCCCGCTTGTCATTTCAAACAACCCCTGTTTACATTGGTGTGGATGATGGGAGAAATAAGGTAAGTAATTCAGGGTTCTTAACTTTCATTGCATCTAAATCGTTTGTTACTCAATCTTCGCATCTGAAATATGATGAGATGTCTATTACAGGTTACAAATGAAGGCTTGCAGCAAGGCTATTGTGTAGTGTCAAGTGCCAAGCGGTTCCTTCTTCTATATTCTTTCTTGAAGAGGAATCTTTCAAAGAAAGTCATGGTGTTCTTCTCATCATGTAACTCGGTCAAATTCCATTCAGAGCTTCTCAGAAACATTCAGATAGATTGTCAAGACATACATGGGAAGCAAAAGCAGCAGAAACGTACCACTACTTTCCTTGACTTCTGCAAAGCAGAGAAGGGGATCTTATTATGCACTGATGTTGCTGCCCGGGGGCTTGACATTCCTGCCGTGGTATGTTCACAATACAATATTTTGGATGTTATTTTATATTTTTTAAATATACTTTGGACATCATCAATCTAGTGTTGTCTTATAGATATAAACTAATTCTGATTTTATTATTGTCTTGGTCTTTTGCAGGACTGGATTGTGCAGTATGATCCCCCGGATGAACCCAAGGTGACCACTATTCTTTGTTTATGTTTTATACCAATTGTATCTTATGTTTCTTTTTTATGCATCCGCATCTGACATTTGATCTTGGATCTATGGTTTCAGGAATATATTCACAGGGTTGGTCGAACTGCTCGTGGAGAAGGTGGAAAAGGGAATGCCCTGCTTTTCCTCATCCCTGAAGAGCTTCAATTTCTTCGCTATCTCAAGGTTTGTTCACTTCAAAAACCAAAGTGAAAGAGAAAAAATATAAGGGGGGGAATTTGTAGGTCTATTTTTGACAAGCACTACATAAAAATAAACCTCTTATGCATGACATGTAAAGTCAACTCCTGCTCAGACATATTTGATGCTACTTGCAGGCAGCAAAAGTTCCAGTGAAGGAGTATGCATTTGATGAGAAGAAGGTGGCAAATGTGCAGTCTCATGTGGTAGGTTTGTTTGTTTTTAAACATTGTACTAAATGAGTGGACTCGGGAACTCAAGTGTGTACCATTTGCATTCATGCAGGAGAAACTGGTGGCTAACAACTACTACCTGAACAAGTCAGCCAAAGAGGCTTATAGGTCATACATATTGGCTTATGATTCCCACTCCATGAAAGATATCTTTAACGTTCACCGTCTCGATCTGCAGGTATGCCATGTTTCAGTCATCTTTGCTGTCAAATTGTTTAATAGTTCAAAACTTTACTATCATCAACAATTTTTTGCATATTCATCAGTATGAAGGAATTAAAGTTCATGATTAATAGCGAGTTAAATGTACTTACAAATCACCTATCTTATTCAAACACAAGGGTTGCATATTGATATGTTGAGCACCTTAAAAAGGATCGGCCTTATGCTTTAGGAAACATTAGTTCATTGGATCGATCTTATCTCTGCTGAATATGGATGTTTATATTAATTGAATCAAATTTGCTTGTGTGTGAACAGGGAGTTGCTGCTTCATTCTGTTTTTCGGGTCCTCCAAAGGTGAATCTGACTATAGACAGCAGCAATGCTGCATCAAAATCCAGGAAGAAAAGGCGAAAAGCCTAAGGAAAGCTAAAATGGATCCAGTTCCAACACCCCATATGGGCAGTCAAGAGGCAAAGATGATCATAGACAGTTTACAAAGACCTTAGAACATCCACAAGCTGTTGAAACCATTGTTTTGGATTGAGCTCTGAAGTTGAAGTTAAATTGGCACAACTATTTCATTCATGTATTAATTATTGCCACTATCAATTTTGACAGTTCTAATTTAATGAAAAAAACATGCATGAAAATCTCCACCACATATAGCCTCTTTCCATTTTTAGTTCATGTTCCTACTTCCTATCTATATCCTACTTCCATTCTAAAAACATGGATCATTCTAAATATAGATAGTAACAAGACATTCAAAGCTCTGTCAACTAAGAGCTGTTAAGAAAGTCTGAGTTCTATTCTTCACCTCAGAATAACAACAATGGCTGCTTCCACCATAGCCATACTCATATTATCTACACTCATAACCAGATTATGCCCCGCCTTTGCGAGTTTCTTGAACTCCCACATTATGTGGGATCCCCAGAGAGCCCAGATATCCCTGGATGGGGAGGAGCTGAGCCTTGCCATCGACGAGCATTCTGGCTCCGGCATCAAGTTCAACGGTCTTTACCATTTCGGAAGGTATGACGTGGAATGGAAAATGCCTGGCGGCAACACTGCAGGCCTTGTGGCTACCTTCTACGTGAGTCCCTCCTCTAGATTCCTTTCTCATTCCTCATTCGATCAATCAAAACTTGTCCATACTCCAGAGATGATCGTGTTAAAATTTGGGATAGTGAGAGATAAGGGTGTTTTCGTCATTTTCAGAGAAAAAGACCAAAGATGATCATGTTCAAATTGGGGATAGTGAGAGAGAACAAAGGATATTTGCGTCATTTTCAGGGGAAAGACCAAAGACTATCATGTTAAATGGGGATAGTGAAATACAAAGATATTTTCATCATCTTTAGGGGAAAAAAAAGACAAGAAATGATCATGTTAAAATTAGGATTAGTTAAAGACAAGGGTATTTCGTCATTTTCCAGGGGAAAGACCAGAGATGATCATGTTAAAATTGGTGATAGTGGGAGACAATGATATTTTTACCATTTTCAAGAGAAAAACCATCTGCATTTTTTGAAAGTTTAGGTAGGATATTTTCGTCGTTTCAAGGGAAAAGAACTATCCGTATTTTTTGAAAGTTTAGGTAATTGTGAACGTCTAGTATAATTATGTGAAGAAAAAAAAGTATAATACACAACTATTAACTCGATATGAAATCGCAGTTGCAATCACCGGGAAATGGAACCCATGACGAAATCGACCTGGAGTTCTTGGGCAACACTACAGGAAGTCCATACGTACTCCACACCAATGTCTACGGAAAAGGAGAAGGCAGACGAGAACAACAATTCTACCTCTGGTTCGATCCCACCGACGATTTCCACACCTACAGCATCATATGGAACCCTTTCCGCATCGTGTAACGCATCACATTTCAATCTCAATCCATCTCCAACACGAACCATCAAAATAAAATTCTTCAAAATTTAAAATTTCTCTTTCTTCTGCAGATTCTTGATCGATGACATGCCCATAAGAGAACACAAAAACGTGTACAAAGCTGTACCAACCTTCGTGTACCCCACAAAGCCCATGAGCCTCTACGCAACGATCTGGAACGCGGGTCCGTGGGCCGAGCTCGGGCCGGTGAGGCAAGGCACGGACTTTGCTGATGCGCCTTTTGTTGCTACTTATAGGAACTTCAGTGTTGATTCGTGCGATCCTGGGACACGGTGTGACACGACACGTCCGTGGTGGCACCATGCACTTGATCATGTGTCGTATAAGAACATGAAACAATTGAGACAACAGTACATGATTTATGATTACTGTAATGACCTTGCTCGGTTTAAGGATGGACTTCCACCTGAATGTGCTTATCAGAGGATAAACCAACAGGGACTTTCAAAAACGTAAACTGATTGAATTGTAATCTAATTCGAAAACTTCTTATATGATTGTCGAATTGTTCTATCAGTTAAATTGATTGATGTTTATATCGAAATTGTGAAAACCATGTCCAACCCGAAAGATCGAATTGATGGGCTTCAGCACTCCCCTCACGTGTAGGACTAGATTTCTACATGTGATATCTGCATATGGACCGAAAGATCATGAGGATGGAACTGACAACGGGCCGTAAGACAAACCAAGTTAACTCTGATCAAACCCTATCCAGTCTAAAAGCTCAAGCTATACTAATAAGCTTGTGAAAAAGTTGATGGGAATAAGAGTGAGTAGTTGAAACCTAGAAGAGTTTAATTCCTAGGAGGTGATGGGGGGCTCCAGAGCCAAACAAACTTAAAAGCTGCCATTAAAGGGCATCATAAAATCTTGGACATGTATGGAGATTTATTGCAGTTTCTCATCTACCATTCCTATAAAGGCAATGACCCACAAACAGATAGTCAACAAAGACATGGCTTGTGTACAAACCAAAGAGGAAAAAAAGAAGAAGAACATGGAGAAACCCATCTCCCATTCCAACCAACCATTCAATTCCTTGTCCTAAAAGCTTTGGTTCTCTTCATATTTCATCATTGTCTCTGTCACTTCATTAGCTGTTAAGTTATACTTTGCTGTCCTCATTTCACATGATTTGACTTTCCTTTTGTCTGGTAATCGATTTGTGATCTGTATAGGTCGTGTTGAGCACAAAAAAAAGAGTTCTTTCTTTCTTCTTCTTGTTCTTCTTCATCTTCATTCTACAGATCAGTTGAAGATGGAGGAGCATTCAAATGGCAAAATTGAGGAAACCCAGAATGAAGAAACTCATGGGAATGGTGTAGGGACTGTGAAGGAGCTGTTTGAGGAGCTGAAAGCTGAGGTTCTTCATGTGGAAGAAGCTGTTCTTGGTGAGAAAGATTCGAGCTCTGAGAGTAGTAGCAGCTCTGATGAAGAGGAAGAGAAGACAGAGCCGGTGGAAGAGGTAACAGAGCCAGTTCTCGATCCTGTTGAGGTTGTTTTACCTGACATGACTCAAGAAGTGCAAATCCCAGTTGAGGATGATTCCAAAGACACCAATGCTGTCGTGCAAGAAGTTGAGGAACCTAAGGAGAAAGCCATTGAATTAGAATCCGAGGATGTTGTGGAGGAAGCAATTGAATTAGAGTCCGAGGATGTTGTGGAGAAAGAGGGGATCGACCAAATAGCTTTGACATCTGAAGAAACAGAAGTGACACCAACATCAGATGGGAACATGGGAGAGACATCTGAGGTTGCAGACAAGAAAGCGTCCGAGGAAGATGATGATTCTTTGCAGCCAGCAGCAGATGTTCCTGCTCCTGCTGTTGACAATGGCAACAAGGCTGAGATCAGCACTGATAACACAAGAACTTCGGTACCTTTATTTTCTTCTTATTCTTGTTTCGATCTTGTCTCTGATGATTTGCTGAACTGTTGATCTTTTCGGGTTTGATCATATATTTGCAGCCTATTATCTCCATTACTAGCCGCACAATCCAGCCTACTTCTTGGAGGAGTTGCTGTGGGCTATTTGAAGTTCTCAGGCGCAATAAGTAAACTGCAGGTGAGCTCAAAATCACTAGCAACAAACCAAATTTAACGCATAGAGTTAGTACAGTTAGCCTCATACATCTGAAAGATTAGTACAGTTAAAGCTTTCGGGTCATAATTTTTGTTCGTATTCCTATGCAGGCGTTAAGTCTTGAGAGCTTGTAGTCTCTGCGGTGCACAAATAAACTACATGTCAAGATAGCATTCAAGAGAAGTTTGTGAAGTTTGCTCAATGTTTGCAGTGTTTCATTTCATCATATGGTGTTGCAGAGTGTTTCCATTATCGTTTGTTCTTTACCATTACATTGTTTGGAGCTATTGTTCTTTTTAAGATGATTGTAAACAAGAGTTTGTGATACAAACCACACAATACATTACTTTTTTCCAAATTTAAGTTTCTGATACAACAAGTTTCAGCACAATGCATTGTTATTCCAAATTGAAGCAGCACAACAAAATCTTCAGAAACATATATTTTATTGATTCAGTAAACATGGCAAGAACAAATCATGACTAGAGTTGCATACCAACCTAACAAAAACCGAAACATGTTTGCAACTAAAAACACCTAACCTTTGGCTATTCAAGTCATGTTTGCCACTTTCTTTTTCTTTAGATCACCTTTGCCTAGAATGGAGAGCAAAGGCCACAGCAGCTACAGCAATAACAACTCCAGTTGATCCCATTGCCACCATTGGCCATTGAACCTTTGATCCCTTTTTGTCAATGATCTCAGTATAAGGGATTCCATTGACAAATTCAAGGTTCTTCTCCTCCATTATGGAAATTTCCTTTTCTGCTTCCCCAACTTGGTTCTGCATTTGGCCTATCTTCAACTCCAAAGCTCTCACATTCTCCTTTGATAGTCTTAGCGCTTCTTCTGTACTACCCTTGTCCTCGATACACTTCTTTAACTCTGCACCATCCTTTGCAATCACAAGCTCCAAATCTTCAACCTTCTTCTTCTGGCCAACAAGTTCTGCCTCTTTCTCATAGATCTTCTCTCTCATTTCCTCCCTAACCCTTATTTTCTCACTCTTCAACTCGCTCTCTCTCACTTCTAATACTCCTATCTTCTTCTCCAAATCCTTAACATGCTTCTCACTGTTAGCCACTGCTTTCTTCAACTCTACAACTTCTTTCTCCAAATGCTGAATCCTCTCCTCCTTCTCCTCCAAAGTCTTCTGCAGCCTAGAGATCTCTGCATTTGCTTCTTTACCTTTAGTCTTTGCTGACACCAGATCATGTTGGAGCTGTGAAACCTCTGTCTCGAGCTCAGCTGTTCTTGCTGCAGTTGATTCCATAACACTCTTCCCTTCCTTCACCACTTCAATCTCTATCTTCATAGCTTCCAACTTCTCATTCATCTCCGCCTTATCTTTCTTCATCCCATCAATTTTCACCACCATATCTTCAACTTTCCCCTTGATTTCTTCAGTTTCATGCAATAACTGAGTTTTCTCCTTCTCTAAAGCTTCAATCTTTTGAGTAAGTTCGTTTTTGTGGTTTTCACTGTGAAAAAAGTCTTCCCTCTCTTCCACCTGATCATTGACTTTTTCCACTGGCACGCCATTGCTAATGTTCTCATCGGCCATGACTAATCCTACAATGCGATTATCAGAAGTAATTAAGAAACAATAAGTAACTACACAACATCATCTACTAATAGCAACACATACATAACCAGTTAACCACACCTTATTGCTATGCTAGAATAGAACATTCTATTATTTTAGTATCTTGTTTTTTTTTTTTGAAAATCTTAGCATCTTGTTAAGTTGGATAAATATTAAAATCTGAATTAAAATACTAAATGTTCAGGAAAATAAAATTAAGACAATTGCTTTACAGACAAAATAATTGGTCAACTAGGCAGGAAAAAAATTGAGAATCTTAATCTTGCAACTCAGTATTCTATCAAAATTGAAGGGAAGGGAATAAGTGCAGTATGTCCAAGTGATATGCACCTAATCTTAACTTTCTGTTTGGCAAGAGAGAAAGAAAGTGAAGGAAAACAAAACACACCAAACCTAACGGATGAAACAATAAATAACTCTGAGCAACCACACAGGCAAATAATTAAGCCATTAATCAGGCAAGAGAAAGAAACCAAATTGAATTGAATTGAATTTATATTGTTCTTGATTTGACCATGGAATTCTGAGAAATAAATAGAATAAATATTTTCTCGGAGAACTTTCCAATTCCCGAGAAAATTCAATGACTTTATGAGAAAGGGACAAGAAAGATAAAATCTTTACCTCCGAATTTAGGGCTTTTTCGCGCTCTGCTTTGCGACTCAGTTAGGGTTTCACTACCACTCTACGCGAAGGAGAAGCTCCTGCTTCACTGCTTTTGGATATAGTGCCCATTCCGATCTAACGGTCGATAATTGTCCGAGCACGGCGGCCTCAAAGCTGTGTGACCTATAATCTGATCTTCACCGTTCGATGCCACTAGTGAGCCCATTAGTTAAGGAATGGTGTGTGGGCCAAGGCCCAGTAATGGAAGCCCAACTAAACAAAACAAAATGCTCTAGGCCCACAAAAGACATAGGAAATGGACACACACTAAAATCCAAGATGAAAGACATTGGAAAGGAGCAAACCATGTTATAGCTAGTAGGTAGTAGTAGTACTATGAATCTTGATTTCTCCATTGTGAGTGTCAGAAGTTTTGTACTCCAAGTTCTTGAATCTTATCTTACCACAACAAGGGACCACCCAAACCATGTCTTTGTTAATTATTGAGAAACAAAGATAAAAATTAAAAAAAATTTGAAAATTTGACCCAATTGACCCCACCACAGCACACCCAAATCAAATCCATTGACCAAAGCCTTTTGAACACCCAATTAACAAGAAGATGGACCTTGAGCTAATTGTGCTTACTTGAGGACATTCTTAATAGGGATAACTGCAGAAAATATATTTATACTATATGTTATTTTTTGCAATAAGTCTCTATGTGTTATTAAAAACAAATAAGATTTTTGATGAAGAATCCGTTATATCCAAACAGGTTCCATCAAAATTGGATGCAGTTACAATCATTTGAAAATTCATTAGGTGTTTATCAAACAAAAACTAACTTCAAGAGACCTATTATATAAGTATTTTTCACAGTTATCCCTTCAGTTATCCCTTCATTGAGTAATACAATTTTTTTTAAAAAAAGTTGATATCTTTTAAATCCCTGATGAAATAATGCCCCAGACTGGATGGATTAATGGACAAATGTGATTAGAGCCAACAAGTTTAACAATTGACAAAGAAACCTAGGATCAATGATGTGTCAAAAGTAATAATGTGGTGCACTTTGGGCTGATTTAAATTTGCTTTTTTTTCTTTTCATTCCTGGCCATCTTTTGAAGATGAAAGAAACAGAACTTAAACTAATTAAAGCTACAAATCCAATAAGAAAAAAAAATCTATGATTAACCCATAAAAAAAGATGGATCGAAATCAGACTCAGAACACGAAGCCATGGTAATCAAAGATCAGCCTCCAAGCTTCGTCTTCTCCTTCTGAAGACCTTCAAAGAAGGTAGTGAGAGCTCTCAGAGCCTTCACCTGAGTCTGCAACGCCAAGATGTAACCAGCGGTTTCTTCCAACAGCTTGTCGGCTCCCAGAGCTTCGCCGCCAGGCACAACCCTCTGCAATGCCATGATCTTGTCTCCGACATCTTCCTCTGCAACCTCGTCCTCAAGAACAGTCTTAACCACGGCCTGTCTCCTCTGTTTTCTGCTGAAACTGTGTCGCTTCATACCAATCTGAGATCTTTTCTGGGTTCTTGCTATTTCTCTTTTATGTAACGTGGGTATGGGTTTTTGGATCTGGGTTTGTTGAAGAGAGGCCTCCATTTCCATCTCCATGGATGTAGGTAGAGAAACAGAGCAGGGTATGGAAATAATAGAGGAAGAGAAACGGAGGTTTATAGAGGATGAGGATGTGCTGTTAAATTATTGTTCTCTTCTAGAAATGTCAATGCCAACGATGCTGGGTCCTCCTATTTTTTTATAAAAGAAAATTCAACTTTTATTTTATTTCAAAGAAATTAAAATCTATAAACTTAATTTGGAGATTTTAATAGGTTCTTGCTATTTGTGGTGGTCCTCGTGGATGTGCTATCCTGCTAGGACATGTGACACACCCATTAATGCACACATGTGCCATTCACAGGCATTAGTAATGCACCCCTTGCTCCCAAGAGCAAAATAACAATAACAGGTTGTACAAAAAGGACACATGCATCACCAATTTTGCTCTTTTTTTTTATCGTTTTGATCAAATCAATCCCAACTATCTCTATACAACGCGCTCGTGAACGATATTATCGACACATCAAGTTGGTCACTAATGTTTGGAACTTCCCAAATATCACCATGTGAAATTGAGGTATGGTATGGGGAAGCACAAGTGGATTTGATTCAACAAAGTGAATTGGGCATGGAATTAGGGATTTGAATTGGGGTGATCTCTAAAATTGGGAATTTAGTGTGTTTGGGAGTGAGGAGTGGGATGGGATAGTTGATGGATAGGCTTTTAGGGTTGGGGGAGGGACCCACAAAGGGAAACAAAGGGAAGAGGAGAGCACATGTGATCACATGATTTTCTTGAACCTAACAACACACCCATGTGCTCCTCCTCCCTTTCTTTCTCATCCTCTTTGTCATGGCTGCCACGTGTCATCCCTCTGTAGAGCCCACCTTGAGCCCCTCAAATTTTGCAAAAAAAATTGAAAACCATGAAGGTGGGAGGAAATGGATGGTGGGTGGAGATGATCCTTCACTTGTTGATTGAAAGATCATTGTGATGTAAATAAAATATTAAAAAATTATATAAAATACTTAAAAAATATGGAATAAATAAAAAAAGTGGTGGTGGTGGTGGTGTTTCCAAGGAGGAAACCAGCTGGTGGGTGGTTTCATTGGGATTGAGTTGGATAGAGAAGAGAGTGTTGTGTTGGGTATTTGGGAGTCTTTGATTACTCTCACCGGCTCTCTTGTTCCCTCTTTTTCTTTCTTTTTTTATTTTCTTTTGTTTCTTTCTTGTTTTGGCTCTTTCTCACCAATAAATCCGTACATTTTCAAGTACCCAAATTCATTGAACTTACTTGCTTTCCCTAATCTCAAAATACAAAATTAAATAAAACCCACCACCACAATTATATAAATCAAACACATTATCAAAACAAGTTTACGTCGAAAAAGCAAAATGAAAGAATCGATCAAATTCAGGATAATCAAATCATGATATCATAAGAATGACACTTAGGAAATATAAAATTATTAATTATAACGGTACCTCATGTCCAAATCTTATTGTAGAGTTCGGGAAAAGAATTTTCG
>JAYMSU010000455.1:0-13969 GCA_036897765.1 Erodium chrysanthum | reverse complement strand
TGAGAGATTCGAACTCTCGCGGGCAAAGCCCATGTACTTAGCAGGCACACGCCTTAACCACTCGGCCAAAGCGACAACCTGGAACACGCTGTAGAATGTTTTTACTGGTATATAATTCTTCCCTTGTTTGGTCTACACTTTGTTGGTTCTTTCCCAAAATGCCTTAAATGTCCTAAACCTTCTTAACAATCATTAGCCAAGAGATAATTGAGGAAGATTCTCCTATTATAAGTGCCTTCCCTTACTCTACAGATCCTAACTTTTATTCCATTAACATTAATGTAACCTCATAAGTAAAACCAATGAAGCAAAAAAAATAATGAATGATCGTAATCATACAGTTAACTAAAACTAGAAGCAAACAAATTAGGCATAACCATGCTGTTCCTCTAAAATTAACCTTAAAACTACAGCACAAGCAAGCACAAACTCTTACGTTAAAAAGCTAGCAGCCAACCCAGCTTTCCTGACCCCTAGTGCCCTCTCCATCGGTGGATTTCTTTCTCAACTCCGCAACTTTCTTGTGAGAGTTAGAGTGCAGTGACTCAACATACGTAGGGCTTGCCAGGGGGCGGTACTCGGGAAAGAGGCGCCCCGACCTGAACCGTACCCCACATGCATTGCACAGAGTCCTTGGCCCCATCGGCCCTTCCCTCCACTGAGGGGTCTTAGTTGCCTCGCAATGTGTACACTTTCTAATTGCTCCTGACCGGAAATCCACACCCTCTTTGCCTCCAGAATGGAGAGACGCTTTCTTATAGCGTACCCCGCAGGCATTGCACAGAGTCCTTGGCCCCATTGGCCCTTCCCTCCATTGTGGGGTCTTGGTCTCCTTGCAATGTGTACATTTTCTAATTGCTTCTTTCTTCCTCTCATCTTTTCTTTTGTCTGAGTTGAAGATTTTTTCTACGTTGTGATCCATATGAACACCAAATGTCATGGGGATGGTGCTTCGTGGACGCTTGCTCCGTCTCTTCATCGGGACAACAATTTTGGAGTCAAAGGGCGTTGGGCGCCCGATAGTTGTGCTGGAGTTGGAGCTGGAGGTGTTGCTCTCCAGGACAGAAACCGGGCTGGAGGTTCGAAACACACAAGATGATCCCTTTGTGGAAGAAGAATTGCTCTGACGGAGACAACTTCTAGCACCCGTTCCTTCATGGACTTTTGGGAGTTGCTTGGGCTGGGAAATTTTGTTCTACAAAATGTCAAACAAGAGAAGGAACAATTATCAAATTAATCCAACCCTTGAAATGGGAAAAACAAAAACCTTAGTCTTCAACAACTTCTCTTCTCCCTAATTACAAATACATAGTTAACTCACAATAGCGCCATGAAATGCACACTAATATTCCAAAACATGTTGTGACTGAATAATCTAACTTGCCAAAATATGGTTTACCAAGTACTAACTTGAATGAGTAATATCAAGATTTTATCGAGAGTAGCATTCATTCAGAAAACATAATACAACAATAAAAATAGAAATAAAGGGTTGATGATAGGATACTCACCGAGACAGAAACTTTCTTAGATTCATTGCAGCCCTGAGGACTAAAAGTAGATGATAAACTTGCCAGCGCGTCTGGAGGCGGCAACTCGAGGCCTTTAAACTCAGCATCCCAATTCTCCACAACACCATTATTGTCTTCGACGGGTTCCAATGGGAAATCAAAAAGTTTCATAGCATCATCGAATCCCAAGGACTCATGAAAGAAATCATCGGTGACTCCATTGAAATTTTGGTTGAAGAACCAGGAACCCATATTAATATTCTGTCAGAGAGTATTATGGTGCACAGAGAAAGTGCAACAAAGAGAGGATGTTACTGAAGGGTTATATAACAGCCAAAGATTCGTAATACATAGTATTTATACATTGAGACACGCCCTACTCATACCATAAAATAAAAAGAAAGAAACATGCCCTAGCCCCATCTTAGCTATCGGGTTGATCAAATAAATACCTAAATGGAAAGTAATCACAGGAGCAGGTAAAAAACCATATAATATATATTGGATGATTATGTAGTTGCCTTATCCAAGAAGATATCGACTTACATTACACAAATCAGCTATATAATTTGCAACTATTTGCATAAGGCCAAGCCAGATAAAAGAAAATACTCAAATCAAATTAATTTCAATTATGTAAAATTTGAAAAGGAGAATGTTCCTAAATCAGTGAATAAAAGAAAATATTCAATCAACAATTATGTAAAGTTTGTAAAGAAGAATGTGTGTCAAATTCTCTCCCTGATTGACTCTAATTCAATGAATTAGGAGTTATGTAATCTAAAAAAGATAATCAAATACCAACCAACAACATAGCAGTGAGTACAAAATAATATCATAAATCCTTAAGTGTCAAATTTGGGGCCTTTGATTCTGCAATATTTGAAGACCTAATCTTCACATTAAATAATTGTGATACACTACCATATCAGCAATAAGTCAATGTTTCAAAAAAAAAAAAGGAAGTCAAGGTCACATAAGGAAAGAAAGACTAGAAAACCTATATTCTCAGTGACCAAACAGAATGTAAGAAAAAAAGCACAGAGCACACATTTCGGCCCCTTTTCCTGAATTTTCTCACTAACCAAACAGAAATGTAAAAACAAATTGAAAATGAAAGCAGCAAGGCTTAATCATCAATTGGAAACTAACAATGGACTCTGAAAGAACATGTAGGTCAGAGATTTCAATACAGCGAAGCAAAAGCAAATCAGCGAGAGAGGTGTGTGGCTTAGACCTTTGACATGGCGAAGTTGAGTTGAGCTCAGAGGAGGTATGTGGACATGGCTGTGTCTTCAGAGAGAAAGATGATGATCGGAAGGTGAGAGATTCTCTGATCTGATCTGACCCTTACCTGACCTGAATCTCTATGTCTAAAACCTAATCTAAGGTTTTATTCCAGAGTTTTGTTACTGTGTGCGCGGCTGCACCGTATCCGCTGTGGTGGAACCAAATTTCAAATCTCTCTCTACTGAAAGTACTAATCTAAATGTGTCACTTAGAAATTAGTTGGGGAAAGCCCATCACAACTTTAACGTGTGGGCCCAGATCAATAAGATTTAGGACAAGCCCAGCCCAACAACCACAGGCCCTAACAGCTACTTTCCTTTATCCTTCTGTCCCCAAATTTCAAATCTAAATCCCCCCATCTCTCTCAACGGCTCTCTCTCTCTCTCTGACTGAAAGTACTAATCTCACTCTCTCATGGTCTCACTATCGAGCTCAAGATACCAGAAGCGCCGTGCGGATCCGTAATCACCAGGCGAGTATCGATCTGGGTTTCTCTCATTTTCTCGAAACTGTTTGGTTTCCGAGAAAATTTGTGGGATTTACTTTTTACCTCGCTGACCCCCAATTTTTGTTTCTCTTCAGATTCTCAACATTGACCATTGGATGTGCGTTTTCATGAAATGAAGTCAACAAGACTCTCAGGTATTTCTTCTAGCCCTTTCTTGTTGACGGTGAAATCAACAGTCTTTTAGTTCTGATGCATTTCTAGGGTTTCGGTGACTGGTGTTTCTAGGGATTTGATTTTTTGTTTTCATTTCTAGGTTTTAATTTAACTATGTTACATGCTTGCTACCAATGGCTGGAAAAAAGGCGGAGATTTAAGCTTTGAATAGAACACTTGATACTTGTAACAGTCTCATTTAGGTGAAGGCTTAGTTATTTGAGGATCTGAAGTAAAAAATTACTATTAATTACATTTTCTCAGGAAACAAACACACCTTAAGTCCATGATTCATTCATTTTTCTTGTCTTGAATACTTACTATAGATGCATACAAACACACCTTGTCTTGAAAAATTACTATATATGCAAATTATGCCCATGATTAGGAGTGGTCACCCGACCCCAATGTGAGGAACCGAACTGAAGGTACCGGTTCACTATTAAAGAGAAACGTTAACAACTTTGAGTCTATCTGGAGTCTAATTTGATTGAAGAATTCCACAAGGCATACCTTGTACCAATGGTTATTCTTCTTCTGATGTATAAAATCATATGGAAAAAAGTAGTTTGAATCGAGTATTTAGGCTAACTTTGATGTAAAGTAATTATGAACTTCTAACTACACTGCCATATACAGTTTGAATAGAGATATAGATGTGGCCCTCCTTATGTTTATCCTGACATCCTCCGTTAATTTTGAACAGTATATATGACAATATGATCCCACATCGTCCAGATTTAGAGCTTTAAAAGTGTTTAAAATGCTTCTTTCTGATATAAGAGTTTAAACAATTAAGAACACGCTAGGCCTGTGAGATTTAATTAGTTGGGTCCATTTGTCGGAGTAAGGACGTGTGTTTTGTGTCCTCTTCGGTTCCGGTTACCCGGACAATCCTTGGAGCTCCAACCAGGCACCGACCCGGAACAGCCCGGTTTCCAGATTTGTTCGCCGACATTGTCACCAGATCAGCCAACACCGGCACCGGCGGGGCCGGCTGGTTTTGGTCGGTTTTCCGGATTTACTCAATTGCTAGTGATTCCAATTTATGATATTTGAGCTGTATCTTTGTTTTGAGGTGCGTTGTGATGCTGTTCTGAGCAATATATACAATGATTTGTGTGATATTTTAAGTTTTTGTTTGACTTCATGTTTCCATATATTTTTGCATTGTGGATGTAAACATGACTTCTCTTCGAATTTGTATTCAGGAACAAAAGAAAAAAATGGATAATGTTTATGAAGCGCTCGATGAAGCCAAAACTGAGATCGAGAAGCTGAAGTTAGAAAACAGAAGGAAAGAAGAAGTATGTGCGAGTTTGAAAAAATCCCAGCATGAACAGCTCGCTAAAATCCAAGAATCAAATTCGATAATCTTGAGACAAACTCAAGAGCTACTAGAAAAGGAAGGTGAAGTCTCTGTCACAAGGCAAATGTGTCACCAGTTTGAATGAGAACGACTCCATCATCAAGGATCTAAAGAATGCAAATGATAAGCTTCGAGTTGATTGTGATGGCAAGTCCAGAAAGTTGGAAGAGGATAGTAAAGTGCTGGTTTTGGCCTTGGAGGAGGCGAAAACGAAGAACATGGATCAAGATCAGAAGATTTGTTCGTTCAAAGAAGAGATCGACGGCCTTAAAGGGCTCTTAGCAGTTTCTCAGAAGAAGTGTTTGGAAGCAGAGAAAAAAATCAATATGGCCAAGGAAAGTAGAGAAGGAGACCATACTGTACTAGACCTTGAGGAGGAAAATAGAAGGATTGAAGATCAACTGAAGTGGAAGAAGGAGCAGTTCAAGCATTTGGAAGAGGCGCATGGAAAGCTTCGGGAACAGTTCAAGACAAGTGAGAAAGAATGGGAGATGGAAAAATTTGGGTTACTTGATGAGATAAATTCATTGCAGACAAGCTTAGATTCACAGACTAGAATCTCAGAAGATCTTCAGAAGCGGTTAGAGATGTGCCACCAAGCTTTGGCTCATGAAGAGAGCCGGAGGAAGCGTCTTGAAGTTCAGGTCTCTGAATTTGAAACTCGGTTTGAAAATGCTTTTGAGTCCCAAGATGCAGAGTCTGAGGTTGCCGGTCAAAGAGAGGATGAAATTGGGTCACTGAGGAGCTCATTGGGCAGAAAAGATATGCTTTGTAAGGAAATGGAGTATTAGGTACATAAACTAGAGCAAGAGAATCAGGAGTTGCTGAAGTCCTTGAAAGAGCTCCATGAAGCTCAGATTCATGAATCAGGCCCTAAATCTTCTACTGCAAAGCTTCAAACAAAGCTCAAAACAATGGAGCATAAGTACCAAAATCTTAGAACCAAGGAAGCTGATGAAGGCCCCAACTGGTTGTGAATTAGGAAAAACAGAGAGCGTTGGAATGCTGCAATAGTAGAAAGCCAATATATTTGATTTACGAAGATTACAACTATTTAAAGGAAGGAAAAAAAAGCGTAAAAACCACCAACAAGTTGTAACAAACCAAGATTATGTTCTAACAGCTGAATGGAGCTCACAACTAAAAGAAGTAAAGTCCGAGTTAGAGGGTAAAGATAGAGCCATAGAGGAGCTGATGTCAAAGCTGGAATTGCAGCCAGAGGAGTCTGTACAGAGCTCACAAATGGAGAAGTTGAGGAAGGACCTCAATGACTGTAGATCCGAGTTAGAATGTAAAGATGCAGATATGAAGAAGCTGAAGTCGGAGCTTGAAGGTTGCAATTCTGTAATGATGCAGTTGAAGATGCAGAATCAGGACTGGAGCTCTCAACTAGAAAACACAAGGAGGGACTTGAATGCATGCATGTCTGAGTTAGCAAGCAAAGATAGAGCCATAGAGGAGTTGAATTTGGAGTTGGAAGGTTGCAATTCTCTAATGATGCAATTGAAGGTGCAGAGTCAAGACTGGAGCTCTCAGCTTGAAGATACAAAGAAGGACTTCAATGTATGTAGGTCTGAGTTAGCAAGTAAAGATAAAGCCATAGAGGTGCTGATGGTGGAGTTGGAAGGTTGCAATTCTGTAATGATGCAATTGAAGGTGCAGAGTCAAGGCTGGAGCTCTCAGCTTGAAGATACAAGGAGTGACTTCAATGTATGTAGGTCTGAGTTAGCAAGTAAAAATAGAGCCATAGAGATGCTGATGGTAGAATTGGAAGGTTGCAATTCTCTGATGACACAGTTAAAGTTGCAGATTCAGGAGTCTGAATTTCAAGTGGAGAAGATGAGCAAGGACTTCAAGGACTGTAGGTCTGAGTCAGAGAGTAAAGACCGAGTCATAGAGTATCAGTTGATGGAAATGATGGATCTGATGTTGCAGAATGAGGAGTTATCTGTGATGTTGTGCTACTGAAATCAGGAATCTCTGAGGCTCAACTGAACTTCGTTGATAAAGAGAACGAGAGGGAAGCCCTGTTGATGAGAATCGAAACCTTGGTTCATATCGAAGAGCAGCAGCTTGTAATGAAGAAAGAGATCAAAAGGTATAAAGGTATGGTTGCTGAAATGTCCAGTGCCTTGGAAAGAGCGAATTCTGAGCTGGTAGAGAAAATCTGTGAAGGGAATCAAATGGAGTTTGAACTGCAGATATGGAAGTCTTTTGCTGAATGTTTGAAAGTTAACCTCGAAGAACACTATGCAGTGCGCAAGGAACTAGAAGCTTCTCTTCTTGCACAAATAGAAACCGAAGAAATCTTTAAGCAGGAGATAGATTCTCTACATAAACAGATTGTAGTACTGGATGAGGAGCTCAAAACAAGACAAACAGAAGCTGCTAGTTCTGAATCATTTGACAGAAGAAGCTTATCAAATACCACAGGAGAACAAGATCATTGAAGATCTCCAGAAGCAGATTGGGTTGCTGGAGCAGGAAGCAATAAGAAGAGAACTTGAGAGTGCAGTGCTTGCACAAATAACTGCAGAGACAACTTTTGAGCAGGACAAACAGAAGAACCAGAGAATAGATGATCTTGTGCACCAGCTTGCTGAGAAGCAGGCAGAGATCAACATGGTGAGTGAAGCTTTGGAGAACGTCACATCTACAAGGGTATTGGCAGAGCTTGAAATTGAAGAGAAGAAGGTGATGATTGTGGAACTTGAGGATGAGATCCATAATCTACAGCAGAAACTGGAGGCAAAGGTGTTGGAAACAAGAAGTTTAATCTGTGAAATGGAGAAGAAGATGGGAAACTCGGGCTCATTGATTGGTGAGCTCAAGAGAGAAAAACAAAACCTGGTTGATGATATAACATTGTTGTTGTCTGAACGGAAAAATTTCAGTTGCTTTCTTGGGGAGATGGATATCAAGATTGGCACTCTTTCAGCTGAAGATGAGCAGCTGAAGCAAAGATTGGGAAGAATAGTACAGTCTTTCGATACTGATGCTGAAAGGATCGATGAAAAGGAGAATATTATTACTCCTCTAGCAAAGACAGTTGAAGTGGTCACCTTGGAAGGAAGAAGATCACCATTTAGAGAGGTAAACAATTATGGTTGTTACTTGGAAGAGAAAATGAGCTAATTTTCTTTTTTTCAGAGCTTTGGGGCACACACTCTCTGATAGTCTTATTGCATGTGCATGTATTAGAACAATGCAATGCAAAGTGAAAACCGGCTTGTTTGTAGCTTGTAGTTGACATATTTATGTTTGTAAAAGCTGTCTTTTCCACAGCTTCATTTTCTTTCATTAGAAAGACCAATTATTTTTCTGTTGGTTTTTGTAAGTTTGATGATTCAGATTCTTGTATCTCAAACAAATCTGGCAATTTATTTTATGAGTGGCCTGTTTTGCTCCATTCTTTTTTGTCTATACTCCATTTTGTCCAATCATTTTTTTGCATGTGCTTGTTTTGTGGGTTTATGTGAACTGACGCATGTTTAAGTCGTTATAAATTAGCGTTTTTATGATATAACTCAGTATACCTTTACAAATAGAGTTAAATATGTGACAAAAAGACGAAACTACTCCCGAAACATGAATTCACTAATATGCATCGATTAAAACATGAGAGTGTCGATCTGCGACCATTTAAACATGAGGACACATATTCGTACAAACCAGAAATATAAATACATTTTTATGCCACTGTTTCAAAGAATTTTTTCCGGCTTAGATTAGAACGAGAGAAGCTGGGAAATAGATATTCAAACACCAATGCATCCGATTCAATTCATTTAATTTGTATTATAAATATTAAAGATAATATATACTTCATTAAATATTAAACATGTTGACTCAAAAACATATCAAATCTTAAAAATATTCGATTCGAGATTGACTTTTTATCATAGAGTTCAAGATCAAGTTCGATTGAAACTTTTTATTTTTTTTTATGTTTTTAACAAATCGAGCTTGAAAAATTGATAGAAACTCGAACTGTTCACATTTCTGATCCTTTCCGTCTCAATCTGAGGAACAAGATTAACCGTATGACAAAATCAATTAACAATGAAAAAATACGGAAATAAACAAAAACAAATGACAGTTCGGAAGCCACGTGGCTAACAAACAAAGGCAATTTCATTTTCTTCTGTGAATAAAAATAAAAGAAATGGGACCCACTGGGTCGCGGCGCAAGATAAGCTACCTGCAAATTTGGGGGAGCAAGTTAACCTCTCTCTCCCTCGGCGAGCCCTCCACAGAACTTTGAAAAGTCCCAAATTCGAGACGAAGCTCCGTTGACGATGATTATGAGGTAGCCTCTGCGATTCCTTATCGGTTCAGTGTTCTTATTTGTACATTTATTTCTCATTTTTATGTCTCTTTTTTTGTTGCTGTTTCGATTTCCATTTTGTGATGTCCACTCTAAATTTCTTCTTCGATCGACCCATTTTTACTGATTAAATGGTTGAATTATAGTTGTCTCATACGAAAATTCGATTTTCTGGTTGCAGGTTTTAGGATTAGGTAGCATTTTTATCTGCTTTAGTTCAAGGAGATGGCTCTTGCTGGTTCCTTGCAGCTGTCTCATGATTTGGGGATTTGCAAGAGCCATTGCTACAATAAACAATTCAAGGTATTAATTAGTCCTGAAATTTGTTGGAAATTTGTGTTTTACTGTTTAATTTTGTATTGTACACTTCAATTCAGAGTGCAGTAGCTGGAAGAGGGCAGCGACATTTGCTAAGTTCTAGCCTTTCCTTCCGAAATTCGGTATGGTTTTGTTTTTCTTTAGAAACTTAGCAGCACTAGTTTTCATGTTTTTTCTGTTCTTTTGTTCCCAATGTTGTTCAGTTGAACTTAGTGTGTGGTTATATAATTACTTGATGCCTAATCAAGGACTAAGATTATGAATTTCAAACTGAAGTGAGACTGATCAGTTTCCTACTTGATGACATGGCACATGTTGCTTTCTATCTAGATAAATTTGAACATAAATTGAAGGGTTAATTTCTAGCAGGGTTTGCTTACTAAGTTTTGTAGTTAGGAATTCCCTACCCTTATATGCCTACATACTTGTTATTGATCAATTTTTATAACAATCATGTTTAAGGAAGCAGCTGTACTGTATTTTTTTTTTTTACTTCTATTTCTTATTTTGTTTTGCTGTTCCAGCGACGAGATTCTTTGGATTTTCATCTTGCAGACACTGCATACAGGCCAATACGTTCTATACCCCACAAATACAATGATGTTAGGTGCCATTCTTCTATAGTACCAGGCAATACCTTAGGACTTGATAATTTGAAGACTGCTGCTGTGGAATTTTTAAGGTGATTTTCTCCGATCATTTAACACATGCAAAGATGAGAACTTATGATTATTAGTTTTTGTTCAAGGTTAGATATGCATGATTATGCTACATGCACTACATGCAGCTCTTGATTCCAGGGTTCTGTGTGCTTGAAAAGCTCAATCATCTAACTAGAAAAAGAAAACTTTAACTTTTGTAGTTGCCTTTTACCTTTTGAGGATATTTTCTGTGCAAAGTGAACGATGTACAGTTAATACGTAGTGAAACTGGAACCCTATCCTGTTTAATGGTTTACTTAATTATTGAAAAGGGTATTAGACATCTTATGTACTAAAGGATATGCTTGTTGTATTCATAACTGCTGACCCCTGATGAATTAGTTTTCCATTTGGTCACAATATGGAGGATCACAGCTGATGCTGAGGGTCAAGAATTTTCTCAGTTGAGCTAAATATTCATGCATGATGCATCAGTAATTTTCTTTAATCTCTGATTGATATACACATGCCGTGTAGTTGGAGCCTTGGAGTTCAGAAGCCAGTAGAGATTCTAGACAATTACTGAACAAAACATTAGGATTCTGGTGGTGGGGTTTTTTGTACTGGCGCTACCTAATGCTTTGTGCTATGTTTCATTGGCATTTGGCAGTTTTAGTATTATCTTTTAATTGACTGCTGATATATGTTTTGTGCAGATCATTAAATAATGCACAATCTGGTAGTCCTGTACATAAATTGCTTCCTGCGGTGGCTCTTATACTTTTTACTATATGGGGCCTCGGACCTCTTTTGCAACAGAGCAGAAATCTACTATTCCATGTATGTGGTGTTCTGTCCTTGTGTTATTATGTATACAGTGCCTTATAATCCACTTTGACTCCATCACTAGTTGGATCCTTGGCTGTTAGAGTTATTATTAAACTTTTGTTTTCCTGCAGAAAAATGATAGTAGTTGGAAAAAAAGCAGAACACATTATGTTCTGACATCTTATTTTCAACCTTTGCTGATATGGACCGGAGTACTACTCATATGCAGGTGGGCTGTCATGGCATTGTTGAATTTCATGAAGACGTATTTCTTGCTAGTTTGGCGCATTTATCATTGTTGTGTTTCTTGCAGAGCATTAGAACCTGTAGTTCTACCTACAGAAGCTAGCCAGGTCGTCAAGCAAAGGCTCTTGCATTTTATTGGGTCATTGTCAACTGTTCTAGCTTTTGCATATTGTTTATCGAGGTGAGTGTCTATTTTGATTTTCTGCTCATCTTTGTTTTGAAATGCATGTCACCTAACTTAGATACAAATTGGTTTACTGCTGTATTTCTCTGTTACAATTATAAATTGCATTTCAGTTGCCTGAAAAACATTCCCTTAAGCATTTGGCATATTCTTACTTCTAATATATGATGTTCTTCAGATTACTAGCTTGTATTTGTGCCACTTCCCATGATTTAATACTACTTCATGTGTTGGGAAAATCTTATTTTCGGTTATCATTGTAGAACATCTAGGTTTTATGATGTTATGATCTATAGAAGGTTTCCCTTGAGAACTGAACATGTCCGGATATTTTTGTGCAGTATGATTCATCAGGCACAGAAATTTTACATGGAGTCTAATGACTCAGATGATACAAGAAAGGTATTATTGATTCTAGAACTTAATGTAATTGCTCTTTTACTTTATATTTTTAATAGTATACATACTTCAAAGCTTGAAGACATGACAAACCAACTTCTAAGATCAGTTGGGTATGTCCTAGTTGTGAGGATACCGGTACACAGATTCATTTCTCTCTTATTCAACCTTCAAGGTTTTGGTTGCACTACCACTACCACTACCAGTAGACATTTGGTGACTGTGTTATACAAAGTGTACTTGAATAGTTGCAGTATCCTTTTGTCATCTGTTTTTCTGTACTCAATAGAGGGGTAAACAGATACTATTGACCTAGGTTTGATGAATCGGCATTGTGACGCTTCTAAAGAAACCACCATTGGACATAAAATAACTTAAATAAACAAACAACTTATCTAAGCTTTACAGTAACCTAGAGGTTAATGTCTTTATTTTTATAGGAAGTTGTGAAGGTGAAAATAACTTACATGGTTAAGAACATCAATGGAGAGCACAAAAATATTTGTTTTTTTCTCTTCTCATTTTGTTTCCGGTTTTTCTGGTCGTACAATTTGAAATTAGAGAATTACATTTATAGAATGGCCAACTATATTGTGTTCTGCATTGGCCAGATGGGTTTCGACTTCGCAGGGAAAGCTGTGTACTCTGCTGTATGGGTAGGGGCTATTTCGTTGTTTATGGAGTTGCTAGGTTTCTCTACCCAGAAATGGCTCACTGCTGGAGGTCTCGGGACAGTACTATTGACTCTTGCTGGTCGTGAGGTAAAACTAAGTGATGTTAACATGTAGTATTGTGAGTCATGTTGTATACAGTTATCTTGAAGCTTGATCTTGATTCTTTACTGTATCTAGATATTCACAAATTTTCTATCAAGTGCAATGATTCATGCCACCCGACCTTTCATTGTGAATGAGTGGATCCAGACAAGGATCGAAGGCTATGACGTCTCTGGCACTGTTGAGGTTGATACTTGTCTATTTGAATGTTAAAGCAACCCTTTGAAAGTCTTTTCTCATGAGGATCTTTATATTTTTGTATCATCTGTAGCATGTAGGATGGTGGTCACCAACAATTGTAAGAGGTGAAGATCGTGAGGCAATTCACATTCCAAACCACAAGTTCACGATGAACGTTGTGAGAAATCTCACTCAAAAGACTCATTGGCGTATTAAAACTTATCTTGCAATTAGTCACTTAGACGTCCACAAGATCAGTGTGAGTAATCTAGAAAATAGGTCATCCACTAATAAGAAATTATAGGTTGTTTTGCATAGATGAATTTTGTGAGACGTTTCATGTTATAAGTTTTTTCTTATGCTTTCTCTGTATAGAATATTGTTGCTGACATGCGCAAAGTCTTGGCTAAGAATCCTCAAGTTGAACAGCAGAAGTTGCATAGAAGAGTGTTTTTCGAAAATGTTACTGCAGAAAACCAGGCTCTTTCGGTTAGTGCTTAACAATTATATTTTTAGTTAGAGTTTTCATTATCACTTTTATTATTGCATATGAAGTAGTATCAGTCTATGAGCTTAATTTTCTTTTTCAATATGAAATTTGTAGATCCTGATATCCTGTTTCGTGAAGACCTCACATTTTGAAGAGTACCTATGTGTCAAGGTAAGAGGACTTTCATCGTTTCTCTAAGAATAAGACCATAGGCTTAAGGTTTGTAAATATGGAGTAACAATAAGGTTAAAACTTAAAACTAAAAACCATCTGTGTCCTTAGGATCAAATTTTTAACGGGTAAGATGTTTCCAAACTGAACTTTGCAAACTTGACTTAACATTGGAAAGTCGTGTACTTCGAAAAGTTTCAAACTTAATCTCGGCCGTTAAAATTGCAATCCAATGGCTATGATTAGTTTCCAGTTTTCATATTAACTTCCCAACCTTCGGGTTTTCACCTGAGTGTCCCCTATAAAAAATAGTTGGCGTGGAGATATCATGCACAAGTTGAAAGTATATAGTTTGACTTCACACGTTGAAAGTCAAATGCTGTTTTCAAAACAGGAGGGTATACTATTGGATCTTCTGAGGGTCATCAGTCATCACCGGGCACGACTTGCCACTCCAATTCGTACTGTACAAAAAATATACGGTGATCCCGACCTGGACAACGTACCATTTGCGGAATCGATCTTCAGCCGTGGTGGTGGAGTTGCATCTAACCGTCCATTGCTGCTGATTGAGCCCT